>JAJOOS010002267.1:0-35759 GCA_029582725.1 Solanum chiquidenum
TCTAGTAATCGCATAGTTTCATATTCTTCAATGTGAGTTTTTGCTATCTGTTGCTTTGATTTGCCCAGTATCTTGATATTTTGACGTCATTTGTTTCTTGCTACCCTCCCCACACTCCATTTTGTTGGACTACACTGGGAATGTTGTTATTATCTTTTCTCTTGCTACCTTTCTACGAATAACTTCTCTTTTTGAGCAGAGGGTCTATTGGATATAACCTCTCTACCCCCATAAAGGTGCGCGCATATATCTTGCCCTCCCCAGACTCCACATGTAGGATTACACTGGGTATGTTGTTGTTTATAAAGCTCATTTGTTTGTCTAGTAATCGCATAGTTTCATATTCTTCAATGTGAGTTTTTGCTATCTGTTGCTTTGATTTGCCCAGTATCTTGATATTTTGACATCATTTGTTTCTTGCTACCCTCCCCACACTCCATTTTGTTGGACTACACTGGGAATGTTGTTATTATCTTTTCTCTTGCTACCTTTCTACGAATAACTTCTCTTTTTGAGCAGAGGGTCTATTGGAAATAACCTCTTTACCCCCACAAAGGTGCGCGCATATATCTTGCCCTCCCCAGACTCCACATGTAGGATTACACTGGGTATGTTGTTGTTTATAAAGCTCGTTAGTTTGTCTGCTGCCAATTGGCCGATCACCCTTCTCGATCTTTCTGTTATAACAGCTTAGCAATCTAACTAGTTGAAAGCCAGAATTCTTTAACTCATAGTTCCACTTTTTCCTCTTTTTCGTGTTAATGCAAAATATGGTAGCATTGAAGCTCCTTCAAAAAACCCTAGAAAGTACAATGGAAATGATTATGGCCTTCATAAATCTCTTTTACCATTGGCCAGCATTTCATATAGAAACCTATTAAACACCCATCCTGGAGCCCTATTTAAACACCCATCCTAGCCCTATTTAGCTAATCCATGAAGCTGGTTTATTCTTTCAACTCAAAGAAGACGGTTTTTTTACAAGGAAAAAAAATTAAAATGAAGGGAGAAGAGAGGAAACAAACCATAATTCATCATAAAGTATCTTTCACAAGAGTGAAGAAGGAAAACAATGAAGGGATAAGCAAACTTGATTTCTTTTTTAGCTTTAGTAGAGTTCCACTGATAAACGGAAAACCACCTGAAATGCCCAAATGTTATATTTCGTCGTTATAGAACACGGAATTCAAGGGAAGCAATGATAAATAAATAAATAGAAATAGAAAAGGAAAGGAAGGAAATACAAAATAGAAGAGCAAAGTCATACAAAGTTATATACAAATCACTACCCCATTTTTTGTATTTCCTTAATTGAATTTCGATTGATTAGGACAAAGTTCCTTAAAAACCTTACCCGTATGTTTTTATTCAAGGTCTCGTTCTGACTTTAGTGAGGGGAATGTTGAGACTCATTGAGTACCGCTACTGGTGTACGGACGTTCTCTTTGTGGAACCTACATTAACCTATGTCAATGTCGACGCAAGTTTCATAGACGAGCAGACTACGAGCTAGGTTGCTTTATTCCAAAAGTTGATTTGGTGAGCTCCATCCTTGACCGCGGATTTCTTCTCTTTCAGTTGGACAATTTCATTCATTTCTCCAACATTTGTTTTGGGGATTAGCCAGGAAATATGTGTCCTGTGCATTCCTCTTAGCACTCCAGTAGAGGCTTCATAGATGTGTTTTTAGTTGGATTATGGTTGATCATGTTACTTGGGATTATTTCAAGTACATTTCACTATTTATAGATTTCAAACGTTATTTCTATGATTTTAGGAATTGTTTGTATTGAAGTTTCTAACAAAGACTTAAGTCATTTATTTTTATACACATGTGGGGGTATGTGATATGAAGGTACAGGCTAGAACAGTCAAGCCAGTCCGCTCGGTGAAATAAGGCACCGGATGCCAGTCAAAGCTTTGTTTAGAGAATGGGTCGAGAGACAAACTCTCAGAAGAAACATCTAGATTAGTTGGAACTTGTTGCATAGTAAGTATGGAGGATAACACTAAATTTATTGGTAAGTGGTCAAAGCCACCTACGGCAAATGATGTAAGCACTTGTGAGGTAGTTATTTGGCTTTTATTGGCGACTTTGGAAGGGAAGGACAAGACAACTTTGAACGATTTTAGTAAAATTTGGAGCACCATGATGTTCTCATCAGCATAAATGATATGATATTATTTTATAGAGAACAATATTTCTTGTATATGTTCTACAGTTTTGTTTACCACTTGTATAGAAATTGTTCGCTACATTAATAGGTTGTTACAGTAAAAAAACAAATTTATCCTTTCTTCAACAACAACAATATGCACCGTGTAATTCCAGAAGTGGGATCCGGGAAGGGAGATGCGTATGCAATCTTACCCCTATCTTGTAAAGATAGAGAGGATGTACCTGATAGGCCCTTGGCTCAAGTTATGATAATTTAAAAATCATCGCAGTAATCCTTAATGATGCAATTGAAAGTTAGGACTGATCTTATCGGTGTTTAGCAAAGATTAGAGAATAAAAACTAAAAATTGGTTAAGCCATCAGGCGTTGCCAATCTAAGAATTTTTTTTATGACAAGGGAAACCCACAGCTGCTACCCTTTGGGTGCGCACAGGGTAAAACCCCCGCTCTTATGCAATAGCTCGCAAACCACATAGGAGAGGTAACCCGCACTAGGCAAGCCCGGTGCGACGAGCTCGACCCATAAGGCAAACCTCTTGCTTTAGCTGGCAAGGGGTTTCGAACTTGAAACCTCCAACACGGAAGTCTCAAGCCCAAACCACTAGGCCACCCCGAAGGGTAATCTAAGAATTAGAATTGAAATGAATCAGATATGAAATCATACCTTGTGTATTTCGGATGGAATATATAAAAGGCATATGTATATTTTTATGGAATAATTTAATTATAGGTCTAAAGTGTACTTTAGGAAGCACAATATTATGTGAGTTGTAATGTATGCACTATGTGAATTAAATGTTACTCGGTATACAATTGTCGATATTACTTGAAGAAAGTCTTGAAAATAACATTGAAAGTGATAAAGATGATGCCACAAAAGGGAAGTAATTCGTTCAACAACTTCGATTAAGCACATGAAGGTTAAAAAGTAAACATAAATGTAACTAATTAGAGGTGTAAAATCATCTTATAAGGTTTTACTGAGCTGGTAATGTAGAGATTTTTTTCTTGAATCACATTAGGACATGTAAATGAAAAATAAAACTAGCTCTTTGACATATTTTCTTTTCATTCATACCATAGAATTAACTGTATGTTGCACAAGCATCCCGCATTAGCAGGGTTCAGGGAAGGGCCACACCCCAAGGGGTACAACTTAGATAACCTACCCTAATACAAGCATTAGTGGTTGTTTCCACAGCTCAAACATGAGACTTATAAGTCACACAAAGACAGCTTAATCGGTGCTTCAAAGTTCCCCTTCCGAATTAACATTATATTAATAAACAATTAAAAGCATTGTTATTTTAATTTGTATTTGAATTCAATTCGACTTTATTACTTTGCAATTGCAATGGAATAAATAAGAAGATAATTTTTGTTGGGACTCGTGGTAATTTTGTACTAGATTCACATAATATGGACACACTAAAAATAAACATGATAATACACGTGACAAATAAACTCATAATATGAAAACATTAAATTCAATGCATAAACATCCCGCATTAGCAAGATTTGAGGGAGGGTTGCACCCTAAGGGGTGTGATGTAGATAACCTACCCTAATGCAAGCATTAGTGAATGCTTTCATGGCTCGAACTTGAGACCTATAAGTCACATGGAAACAACTTTATCGGAGCTCCAAGGCTCCCCTTTTGAATTAATATTACATATGTAATAAATTAAAATCATTGTTATTTTTCATTTGTCTTTAGCTTGCGTTTGGACATGCGATATGAAATCATGATTTCACACCAGCATTTGGACATGCAATTTGAGATCAAATCCCAAATTCCCCAAAAAAAAATGAGTTGGGATTCCAAATCATGATTTCCAAAAATTTTAAATGTAAAACTTGACCCATAAGTTCAGATTTTGTAAATATATGACCCATCATTAGGGAAATTTTGCAAAAAAAATTCTTGTTCGGCGTGAAGAGATTGTACATACCATATGAAAAGATTATATTAAAGAATGATTAATTACTACTATTGTTGACTAATGGATGTTTATAAGATTATGTGTATTTGAAAGTTTGTAATCACAAATAATTATTTATAAAAAGATCATGAAAATAAGTGATTTATCAATACGGCGCCTTAGCATATTTCGGTATCTTGTTTATGAGCAATGATTTGCTCATTTGGTAAGATTGTACAAGAATTGGAAAAAATTGATAGTTTTCATAACTTGTGGGGTTTCCATGTTTAAAAGAAAAAATACAATTTAAAAAATTCAAATTGCATGTCCAAACAAAACTTTAATTTTTAATTTTTTTTGATAAAGCCAAACAAAACCATAATTTTAAATGATTTAATTTCAAATAATGAGTTCATATGGCATGTCCAAATGAGCCCTTAGATTAATTCGTCTTTATTACTTCGCAATTGCAGTGAAATAAATAATAAGACAATTTTTGTTGGGATTCATGGTAATCTCCTACTAGATTCACATAATATGAAAAATAAAATAAACGTGACAATACAAGTGGCAAATAGACTCACATATGAAAACATCAATTTAGCATGACAATACACATGACAAATAGACTTGCGGCATCTACTATAAACTACACAGAAGTTCCTCTCAAAATTGCTCGACTTAATCAGCTAAAACATCTTATTTTCTTCTTTAATTATTTGATTTTGTGATGGAAAAAGGGATTAGGAGGGGTAGGCAAAAGATTGAAATGAAGTTTATTTGAGTCAAAGGATGCACGCACTATTACTTCCGCGAGAAGGAAAAAAACTTGTTCAAGAAAGCGAATAAGATTTCAACTCGTACCGGAGCAGAAGTTGTGTTATACTCTTTCACAAAGTGGAAATTGTGGTCCTATACAGAAAAACTAATTGATAAATTTCTTGAATTGAAACTAAATGATCGCCAGCGCGATCATGCCGATGTGGGCAAATCAAATGTCTTTGAGGCATTTGAAGATCTCCGTAAAGAATCACACGCATTGGATAAGAGAGAGAAACAACGAATATTAATTTATAAGAGCATGCACCCCGGCTCAAAAAATACCATTAGATAAACACAGGTTGGAGACTTGGAGTAGTAGCTGGCAATCAAGCTACAATTGGACAAAGTGACAAGAAATATTGTTCAGGCCGAGCTACTCAAGTTTGATCTTAAATGTTTCCCAGAGCCGGAAGAGGAGAAGAGTTCTTGAACTCATAATTATCAGGGAGGTGGTAAATAGAATTCTTGAATTTGGAATTGTGTTGGGAGGAAATTTTACCAGCTATCGAGTCATTTAATATGGTCACTTATTATTTTTGTTATTAAGTCAATTGTTGTTAGTCCACAGTCTGCAGTCGTCATCCATTTATCAGAAGTTTTAGACCATAAAAAAAAGGCTGTGGAGTTTTTGTATTCTTAAGTCAATTTTTTCTGTTGTTTCATATTTAATCTTTAATGATGCTTTGTGTTGTCTAGATTGATAAATCAATTGAAACCTTTTATTGAATTAGTGAACAATGTGAAAGTAATGGATCAAAGAAAACCATTGTGCACTCATCAATGTTCTTTTCATGTTTCCATCTCCAGCGAGGTTGGTGCATTTATATTTACATTATCCTTTCTTCATAGGAATGAAATACAATGCAAAGAACTCAGACAGAGGAGAAGAAAAAACCATTCTTACCCAGGAAATCCATCATGGTATAGTCGAGCTTGTTCCTCTCGACTTGATTCATCAATGGACCACCAACCAAGTAGCCTGCTTATTGAAAATACCAAAACATACCAACCATCACTTAATTGCAGGTTCAAGAATCACTATTTATGTAACAGTTAAGAGTCATCGTGTAATCCCATAATTTTATGATCCTTCATTTTGTATATCATGTTTTACCGAAACAAAACCTTTAATAATTTATCTGTCTCTTGTTAGTTCCTTGTGATTTTACCTGGAACCATGATGCATAAATGCAAAGCAGTCACGTACTCTTGAAGAAATCACATGGTATTGTCCCACAGCAGCTCCACTTCGCAATAAAAGAACACTTTTCTCAACAAATCTTAATGTAGCAAACAAGATGCCAGCTCCTTGCAATAGGAATATGGGTAAGAATATAACTGGAAGAGAAATGTGTCTTGCACCAGCAGGTGTTCCCTGAAATTCAGAAGCATGAATTGTTAGAAACACATCGGAAGCATCTCCTCTGTCCAGTACCAAGGCCATAATTATATCATAGAGTAACTTACCTCCAGGCGCATGCAGAGGAGGACTTGGAAAAGTATAATTGGAATTTTCATTATGTGACCACCGAGGTCTTGCAGCCCACATATTCTACTCTGGGGTTCTTCCTCTGAGGAAACCACTAAGCCACTATTCCAGTCAAGCTGTCTGATAGTAGTAGATGAAGAACTAGCTCCACGTGCATCAGAACTTCTATGAATTGTTGGATTTGACCACTTAGTACAAACAAGAAATGCAAAGCACTCAGCAATACTGCCAAAACAGATGTTGATCTTTGTTAGTTCTAGCTGAAGCCACCAATCAGAAGGAGGATGACTAAGAGCATCACAAACAGGAGTTACCCAAAATTTATAAACAAATCCCACCAGCCCAGAGCGCCGACATCTCCTAGAACAAAGAAATAGTGTTAGCATAGGTATAGGTATTAGAGACAGGGACAGGTAGCAAAAGACTTGCATACTATAAATAAAACAGTCAAAATGTTGGATAACATTTAGGCTTGATATAGAACTGCCCTTGAAGGAACATGAATGATAGGGTCTTCCAGTTCCTCTATTCCATTTTCATATTTCATCAACCAATGAAATGGTCATAGACAGAGAATATCCAGAGACCTCTTTAGGGCACATTCTGTCAGACCTAAAAGTTATCGCATAAAAAGCACGCCGTTCTAAAATGCTGATCATTATTAATGCTTTGCTTTTCGTAGAGGATATTTCTGCTATTCAGTATCCAGTTATCAGTAGGATATGTTCTAATTTCTAAATGATGCAAGAAATACCTGGTGGATTCAAGACCATTACTGGCCATAATTAAATGAAAATCATGAACTAAAACGAGCGTCTAAAATATCAAGATATTAATCAGCAATATGTAACAGAGGGTTTCACTTCGCTTAATGTTACAGGGAGTTTGTTAAATTGCCTACTGATATATGCATCAAATCATTCAACGATCCAATCGGATCATTTGTCGAGGCAGTTTATCCATACAATGGCCCAGCATATTTGAAAGAAAGAGCAATACTAATGCCAAAAATGAAATGGTGCATGAGTTGAATGATACAACTATGAAAACAATACCAGGTGAAGGAAGAACATATTTTAGCTCAGGCAATGTATGTAAAGCAATCGTGACACTGATGATGAAGATTTGTTGCATCCAACAGAACTCTTGGACAACTTAAGACTCCCTGGCATCCCTAATCACGCCATACACTTAAAAGTAGGTACTCCAGTTATGCTTCTCGGAAATGTAAACCCGTGAAGGCCTAGGCAATGGAGCAAGAATGATTGGCGCAAATATCATTTATGGAGAGAGCATTGGGTTCAATAGTAACAACTCGGAAAATTATAGTGTCTCCCTAACGATTAAAAGTGGACCTCAAATATTTACCTTACTTCAGGCTTCTCCTTAAAAAAGTGTTTAAGATGTCTTGATAATTCAGCAACTAAACATTGAGAAGACTTTGTACCATTCTGCTAAAAAATTATGGGTGCTTCATTCAGTTTCTTTTGTAACTTCACTTTCAGAGAGACCTTGGCCTGTATTTGGGTTTCTTTCAGTTTCTTCATTTACTCTATTTTTCTGATGACATTTACTTTAAAATTAAACAGAGTAAATGAGGAATTGACATGGGCTTCTAGAAAAAACTGGCAATCAACCACAAAAAATACGACTTGTTTATTTTGCAAGCCCCTGCTTTCCCTCTAAACATGACTAAGGACATGTTAAAATGTAATCCTGTAACTCAAGGTAAACACACATAATTCATCCACTCTTTGTCAAAATGAATGCATAAAACTTCCAGGAATCCAATTGTACATCTGTATATCTTAGTCCCAATCGTCAAAGCATAGATGATCTCTAGGTCAAGGAAAGAACATGAAGTGGAGATGCTTTGGGCTGTACCCTTCAAACCAAAAAAAATGAATAAATAAAATCCACAGAGAGACAGAGGTACATACCACACAACTTGAGAAGGGTGAACAATGTGGCAGCAACAAAGAAGACCATGGAGATTGCCACCCAAAAATGCTAGTAAGCATAAGATCGTCATTTAGTAAAGCCATCTTCTATATTCTCCACATTATTAAAAAACAAGAACAACGGTTTAATAGCCATAACCAAATTATTTTCCAATAGGTATCTATTTATTTTTCTTTTTGATAACTAATACTAAGTTACTTGTTCCAAACCATAAAACTTTGCAATGACACACCATAAAATCATTCAACCACACCCAGATCAATTACAATATGCAGTCATTGATAACAGTCCTCCAACTCAGAAGGCATGACCAAATTTAACTAGCTCACAGGTAAGCTCTTTGAACAGAATTAGTTTATAGTTTGAACTACTGGAGGGAATATTTTGCTTCAAAAGAAAGAAGTCGAGTCTTTTTTGCAATGAGCAGAAGAGGATAGTATGCCCACTTTTTGTGAAGGATTAACAAACTACGGTATACATATCTTCCGATCGCTTATTAAGTGTCGATAACTATTGAAGGCCTTATTTTTTTACTATTAACCGCCTTCTTATTTAACTTCTATAAGTTATATGATCATTATTGGATCAGAGAAACAGATCAAAGGTATGTTATTCCTGTATTTATTAAATTAAAACTCCACTATCTTAGCTTCTTCATTTCTGATCCTTGTAATGAATAATGCACTCTCATAGTTGAGAGCAACCCCTAACACTTTTAGGCGTCAACAAGCAGGGAAAATAACAATGCAGTTACTGGTCAGTTATGCATTTTGTTAATCTTAGCTAGATAATTTTTTCACAAAAAACACTTCAATCTCACGAGACTTCATGTTATAAAGATCTTAGTTCTATATGCTTCAGATTGATACTAAAGGGATTAAAACATAGGTTGGATTACTATGCCTAGGAGTACAGACACATCTCAAATGATTTAAACTATTGGTCGACCAGGATACATATCCTACACTAGAACAAATCAAATTATAAGATGAATTCACAAAATCAAGAAATTGAAAATCAGAGAAGTACGAATTCAGCTATGAAAACCTAAACTATACTATTACTATATCACCAAGGACAAATAAATGAACTTACCGGAAGTGTTTCCCATATTAACTCATCATTCATGCTTTCTTCATCTCCAGGTAATAATGCCTTACACATTCTGCTCCAAAAGTTAAAAGTTATTAATCCATCAGTAAGACACGGATATAGACGAAAGGTGCATGTATCATCCAAATCCCATGATTTTTTTATAAGTAAATATAATCGAGTGTATTACTATTTCCATTCCATTATTGGTTATCCTTATTTTTCATTACTTTCCATACAGCAGGTCATGCACAAAGATTTAACAGCTAATATTGCAAAAAAGGGACTAAAAGGCAAGAAATATTAGAAGTGACCAATATGTTGAACAAATGACACAGTTCTACTTGGAGGCGCAAGCAATGTTAACACTATCCATATCAGAAGGCAAATAGTTCACTTCTCAAGCCTTTATGGTATGATTTTCTAAAATATCTTTAGAAATGGATGCTTATCTGTACACATAAATATATCAATGAGCTATAAACAAAATCTAGGTTCTAAGAGGAACGGCATTTTGGAGATTCTTTTAAGAATTCTAGCACTACAAGAACCACTAGATTGTTTTTTCATTGTAAAGCAATCAAACAAATTAGTCAAAATCACAAAAAACATGTCAGCATAGTACCTGAAATTGTCAATGAGAATAATTATTTCAAATGCTAACAAGGGAAGAAAGACAAATTTCAAATTCACAGCCGCTGAATGGTAGACTGCAGAAAAACACAAGAAAGGAAGAGTAAGTAAAGGACAATTCTGGTTAACAAACTAATAGGGACCTAGACGCACCATGAATTAGTAGCATAAAACCGAGAAACAGAAAACTTGTAGGAATCATATCACAAAGGATTGTGGAGTTTTTCTTTCTTACCATATATGCTCTCGAGATATATACAGAGAAGTAGTTCAAATGCAATAAGCAAAGGTGTCGCAACAACAGCATGACATGGAGCCCACTATCCACATGGAGGCAACACCCACAATAGATGGAATATAAAAGCAGAAGTGAAATTTGATTAGTAATTTTGTTTGAACAGACTTCCTTTTTCTTATCAAAATTTAAAAAAGTTACTGCATAAAGTCATACATGGCGATCATAGGGAATTGATGGAGCAGGCAGAGAGAATCTTCCTCGGGCAACAACTGCATGAAACACCCACACAGGGAAGAATACAACCCTGCATATCCAAGTCAAAGTCATGGTGAAACACCTCTAAATCTAAACATGGTGAAAGGAAATCTGAAGGTCACTATACTAGTAGCTCCTTTGTCTATAAAACAGATCTTTCTGTCTCTAATGGAGGGTTATAAACACGCATCATTTATCTTTGTCCCCTACTCAGTAGTTTAGCTACATAAGCTCACGAGTGATCAGTTGCACACCCTTTGCCCAAAAATTACAATGTGTATGCAGGTCAAATATTATTTTTTATACATGTTTATTAAACCTCAAAACACTCTTAGCAAAATTTACTGCCCCTACTCCATAGATTGCATAACCCGATTTCAAGGAACAATGAACCTTGGGGTTACACAGTGCAACAAGTTAAAATCAACCGACAAACAATGAGAAGGGTGTTCATATTGACCACTCATATAAACCAAATTCAAGCTTATTTACTACCATATACAGACCCTTGTCATTCCTAGTTTTTGTCACCCCTAACCGACCCATAAATAAATAAGTTTCCTAGACAAGATTACTCATTGTTTAAACAATCAACATCAACATCCAAGGAAATAAAGGCATGAGAAACAACTACTAATACTGACATTCAACAAAAACAACATACCCAGTATGATCCCATATGGTGACAATTACTATGATAACATTATTATTCAGAATTCATCAATTAAACTCAAAAAAAAATTGGGGGAAAACAGAAAACTCACCACCAGGAGAAATCAGCGAAGTGATCGAGCTTGACAACAAGCAAAACGGTGAAACACAAAAGCAAAAAGTGCGCTGAAAGCGCCTGAAAAGACTTTCCGACTCTCCTCCAGCTCATTGTTGTTTTCCGTTCACACACACTACTGATTACAGCTACTGCTCTGAAATTGAAACGAACTTAAAACTTGGGAATTGAAGGATTTGGAGAGAAGATAATTAGGTTTTTAGAGGAAGAGGTGGAATTGAGAAGTATTAGAAGCGAGAGAGAGAGAAGTGGCAGTTGCGGGAAGAGGAAGCCAAAGGGAAAGGGGAAGTCTTATTTGTCGGACGCCATTAAAATAACGTCATAGCATTGGTACTGTCGTCAGTCGAATCAAAAAAAAATTACTAATTAATTTATATTTATATTTTAAACAGTTCAGTACAAGACAAAACCTTATCCTTACTGGTAATTCAGTCCATCAATCAATTATTTTCTTTTATAATCATTTGTTAAAATTTCTTCTTTAAATAGTTATCATGTTTGATCATGTTTGAGGGGAAATACTTAATCTGTCTTACACTTCTTTGATTTTAACACCCTTTAAAAAAAAGATTAACACATAAATTAGGCATAATTTTCACTTTTACACTTATTAATTATTATTAAATTTATGATTTAAAATTATTAAAAAATAATTAATTAATAACTAATTATAATACTAACTAGTGAAGGGTAAAATTAGAAGAACATTTTAAAAGTAGTCATGAAAATTGAACAATTAAGTTAATTTGAAAATAAAAAAATATCTTAACAATAATTGTTTCATATTGGTTGTTCACCTTATCAAATCAAGAAAGTATTAATTAAAATTTTCCTATATCATTCTTGTAATTAACTCTTTTTTAATGTGTTCATATTTATTTGTTTAATAAGTAAATAAGTGAAATTATCTTTTTATTTATATTTTTTAATTTACGTGTTAAAAGGAAAATGATCAACTATGAAACTGAGATAGTACTGATTCTAAATAGTTGGAGATATTATTTTATTGTTAGGAAGAATAAAAAAATGTGATTAACACAAAAAAAAAATATTGCAGTTGGTTTTGATTTTTTTATTATAACAAATAATTTTTTATTATTATTCTCAACAGTGCCTTCAATAGCATATGGTCAAATTTGAACAATTTCCTCTTAAATAATATTAATTGCGAAGTGAATATTGACCAAACACACATGTTTCTCTAATATCAATAAGTAATTCTATAAAATAATATATTTGTCAAACATCATTTGCTTGTTTTCCAAAAATACTCCTTAAGAAATTATTTGAATCAAAATGCTTCTTCTGAAAATAAGTAAAATTTTGGATAATGCGTGATTAAAATTTGACTTCTTTACCTAAACTATATTCTATTTAATATAAACTTGTAAGACCAAAGATTAGAGAATGTATTTATTCCCTGTGCGGATAATTAAGTAGGCTCCGTTGTTTTTATTTATTTTTTTCTTCAGATGTCGAATAAGAATTTTTATTCTTTTTATAAAATAACAAAATAAAATAGGACAAAAATGGAATCTTTTATTATTAACAATTCCAGCAAGGTGACGTATTTGCGCACTGTTCATAGCAACCGTATTTGGTAGTATTGAAATTTAGAACTTACTGAACAATCCAAATCACTTAAAACAGCAAATCATAATTAGTCTCAAATGACAACAGTAAGATTGTCTTTGTAATTAGGGTCGAGTATGGTACGGTATTTTAAAAAATTGATATTATAACTTTGGTATTTTGTATCTAAAGTAATATACTATTACCATACCAAAGTAACTTGGTATGATTTGATATATTAAATTTCAATTTCGATATTTTACGATATGATATTCGATAATCATAATTTGTTTAATTTCTACTTACATATATTTATAGCTCTTCATACAATTCATTAGGTAAATAATTTATGGACATTCTCTTTGTCCTTTAGAAAGTAGTCTTGCAAGACCAATGCAATGATCAACATGAATATGAGCAATTCAAAAGCACAAGTCTCAATCATATTAAATCAACAACTACTTTTGTTAAATAATTTCACAAAAGAACATTTCAATAATAATTGAGTAGCCTAAGATGCAAAGTTTAAATAACATTATCTAAAATTATGCATAGTCCTATATAATTAATTTTATAAATACCAAATATTGTACCGAATACCAAAAAAAATAAAAGTCGTATCGAATGCCATAATATTCATCCCACGGTATAATAAAAATCAATTTCGATATGGTCTTCGGTATATATCATACCATGCCCACCCCTATTTGTAACATATAGATCACATATTTGGATCATTAAAATAAGAGGAAAGGCTCAAATATGCCATCGAACTTTCAGAAAAGGCTCATTTATGCCATCCGTTAAAAGTTTGGCTCATCTATGCCATTACCGCTTAAGAAAAGGCTCATTCATGCCATTATTTTTTAACGATGGCTTTGCAAAACCATTTTTTACACGTGGCCAATTATAATTCGGCCACGTCATTATTATTTTTATATAAAAAAAAAATTAAAATGTTTGATCAGAAATTTGATTTAATATTATAAAAAAATAATGACGTGGCCGAATAATAATTGGCCACGTGTAAAAAATGATTTTGCAAAACCACCGTTAAAATGTTTGTTCAGAATTTTAATTTTTTATTATAAAAAAATAATGATGTGGCCGAATTATAATTGGCCACGTGTAAAAAATGATTTTACAAAACCACCGTTAAAAAATAATGGCATGAATGAGCCTTTTCTTAAACGGTAATGGCATAGATGAGCCAAACATTTAACGGATGACATAAATGAGCCTTTCTGAAAGTTCGATGGCATATTTGAGCATTTTCCCTTAAAATAATCATTAATACTTATATTATAGAAGGTTATTTCTATCACACTCCTTCAACTATATAATTAACACGAAATATCTTTCGCACCAAAATTACTTTATTTTCATACATACTATAACTTTAGTTTGTATTAGTCTTTATTTTTTATGGGGAAAAGGGTCAAAAATGTCCTTAAACTATGCGAAAGGAATAAAAATGTCCTCCGTTTGTAGTTTGGTCCAAAAATGCCCTTTCCGTCAATTCTTTGGTCCAAAAATGCCCTTATTGTTATTTGGGGAAAAGGACAAATATACCCCCGAACTTTTGAAAATGGTATGTCAATACCTTCCATTATACTTTTCGTCCACCAGAGCCCTTGCCGTCCAATAGTCAGTACACATTTACCCCTCCCACTAACGGAACACTCATTGTGTACACGTGTCGCAATCCTACGCCACCACTCGAATTGACCAATTTTTTTAACCCAAATTTCAAAACCCACCCATAACCCATTTAACTCACCCAATTTACCCACAAATACTCTTTGAAATCCTTTAGAAAAATCCTAAAGTTTATTTATTTATTTTAAACTTTACACGCATTTTAAAAAATATTATTGTAATAAGAATTTTATTGTAATACTCCTATTAATTAATGGATTGTTTTGGTAAAACTTAATTTTTGAAATTATTTTTTCAACAACTTAACTTCCTAATTACTTTTCCTTAACAACGTGGATCCCACATTTTCCATCATTCTTTTTCTCTAATTCTTCTGTTGATTTCTTCAAAATTCCGCTTCTATTGTTCCTCTAGTTCCTGCAAGGAAGAAAAAATGAAAAATTTATGGAGTAAAAGGCATCAAAATCATCACATCCACCACTCTTCTCCTCCGCTGCTGCCGCCACCGTCTTCTTCTATTGCTCCACCCTTTCCTTCCCTCCCCTCACCACCTCCCCACCCAACCTACTCCTTACCTGCAGCTTCTACAACACCTCCCCCTTCCCGAAATCCTTATCCTTTACTAAATCCTCCTCCCCCACCCAACTTTCCGCCTCCTTCCAATTCAAATTACCATTTTAATTTCAGTTAGTCTAGTTATGGTACTAGATCTGTAATCTATCAAAATTAGTATCCTCCTTATTATCATCCTCACAGTAATAATGGATATGGTGGGTATCGGCCTTCGCCACCACCTCCACCGTCGTAGCCGGCGGTGCCGTATGTGGATTACCAAAATGCGAAGAAGATTAAAAATAATGTTAATGTTCATAAGGATACCATCAGGGTTCATGTTGATGAATTCAACAAGGATTTCCATTTTTCTTTAGGATTCTAGGAGTTTATTTGTGGGTAAATCGGGTGGGTTAAATGGGTTATGGGTGGATTTTGAAATTTGGGTTAAAAAATTGATCAATTCGGGTTGTGGCGTAGGATTGCTCCACGTGTACACAATAAGTGTTCTGTTAGTCGGAGGGGTAAATATGTACTGATTAGTGGACGGCAAGGGCTTTGATGGATGAAAAGTATAACGGAGGATATTGACATACCATTTTTGAAAGTTCGGGGGTATATTTGTCCCTTCTCCCATGTTATTTTGGGTAAAAACTGCTCATTTTTTCAAATAAATATATTATTTATTTTCTTTTCAACATATTCTATTTCTAATAATAATTTTTAAATTAGTAAATGTTTATCTTACTTCAATTCAAGAAAATTTTTAAAATGAAAATATTTCATATTTTATTATAATTATATTTTATCGTTATATAAATATAAATTAATGATGGATATACTATGTTCTTATATATATGACATATATTATCTGTCGAAAGGGTTCATGAAGTTATTCTATTTTAATTGATGAGATGAGATTAAAAAGAAAAAAAATATTTCCTACATTTTTATTTTTTAAAGTGATTTTAAAAGAAAGAAAACAAGAACATGGTTCTTATATAATAATTTAATTAAGAAGAAAATGTGTTTAAAAAGAAAAAATAATATACTTATTCGGAAAAGGAAATTTTTGACCCATTTAGTAACTATAGGGGCATTTCTGGACCAAAGTATTGATTGCAAGGGCATTTTTGAACCAAAGTATTGACGTCAAGGTCATTTTTGAGCCAAACTATAAATGGAGGGCATTTTTATTCCTTTCACATAATTTAAGGGCATTTTTGACCCTTTTCCTTTTTTATTTAATATATATGAAACAAATGCAAAAAAAAAGTATTTTTGAAATTCCTAGTGGCTGAGAAGTGGGGGTGGGGATCCCAACTAAATATAATATATTAGTGTGCATGTAGTAGGATGTCTACATCCTATTTCCAAGTGTGTAAACAAAAATATATCCACCTCAGAAATAATACTACTTTCCAAGAAAAGACATTTTTCTGTCTCCACCAAGAATTTAAAATCTAGATTTTTTTGTGGGAGGAATCTGGAGAAGATGTTCTACTTCATTTGAGCCTAAATATCTCAATCCTTTGAAAAATATTAAATACTAGGGTGACACGTTTATCCTAAAAAAAAAAACATTATGAGAAATAGTAAAAAGAAGATTAATATACTGCAGATATGCTAATTGGATATTGTTATCAAGTGAAAAGTGATTGAGGTGGATATGTTTGGTGTAACAGAAATGTTTTCTGATGAATAATATTTTTTTAAAGATATTGAAAACATTGTAGTCTTTTTACTTTACTTACTTTAAGAAGTCATTTGGTAAAGCCTATTAGCAAAAATAATGTATTACTAATATTTTATTTGGTTCACGTTTTAATAATAGGTTAAAAAAATAGATGTTCGACCAGTAATATTTATCAAGTCGAATACTAAATTGGGAAAATTACATATATGACATATATTAGACTAATATTTTCAAGTTATAAACTTTTTTAGGTTGTAACAGTTTCTTTTTTTAAAAAAAAAACTTTTTAAAAATAATTGTACAAATTTGTTTTGAAAAAAAAAAGATAAAAAAAAAAAATCGTTTCTGAAAAAAAGAAGTAAAAAATCGGAAATAAGTGTGTTAATTAAATTTGAACTGATTGAAGATAACTACTAATTAGCATAAATTAAGAAAATTCAAACTAATTAAGAATATTTAGTTTCCTTATTTCCCTCTAATTAGTTAAAATTAATTAAAAATTCTGATTTCATCAATTTTCTTCCACGTTTCTCTCTCTTCAATTTTTTTTCCAGAAATCTTGTCACTCTCATCTAATCATATTCGTTTTTATTCAATAATCTTTATTTTCTGGATGGCTTCTTATTAGTATTAATAAAACATGGTGGTAGATGGGATCCTTCAGGTTAGTGTTCTTTGCGATTTTTTATTTGTATTGTAATACAAACCAAACGTTCAAAAAAATTATGAACAGTGATTCTGGAAAAAAAAATATTCAGATTTTGTTTGTGAATAATAGTTTTAATTATGGCGTTTTTGGTATGAATATTCACTTCTGAAATTACATAAAATTTGTTTGAAATTGGTATAGATTTTTGTTTGAACATTCATTTTTTTTATGTTTCTGGTTAAAAAATTACATAAAATTTATTTGAATTTGGTATATTGGTTATACCATGTTGGTACGATTTTAGAATTATATTTGAATGAATTTCGTATACTATTTGTCTAATAAATGACAATTAATAGTTAAAAGTGATATTATTTTGGTATTATAGTGGCATGATTCTGTTGTGAAAAAGTGACGACTTATGTCATGAAATATGTATAATTTTGGCATAAAATAGGTATGAAAAATGTGCATAATAATTATATGAAATTTGTATACTGAATTCAGATTTTTTGTTGTGTATAATAATTTGAATTATGGCGTTTTTAAAAAAATGTATAATGTTATATTTTGGTATGAATATTGAATTTGTTCATTATTTGTCTGACGCATTTTTTTTTGGTATATTTTTGGTTAAAAAATAGATAATTTTTTCTTTGGAATTTGTATACTTATACTACCAAGCATGTATGACAATCGATAATGTTTTGGTATGATTTTTGGTTTGATTGGATCTTTTTTTTTGGCATTATATTGTAATGAATTTTGAGAATTATAATGTAATGAATTTAGTATATTGTTTATTAAAGAAATGACAATTAATATTTCTAAGTTGGAATTATTTTGGTATTCTAGTGGCATGATCCTGGTATGAATAATTGATAACTTTTGGCATGAAATAGGTAAGAAATATGTGAATAAGAATTGTATGAAATTTGTATACTGATAAAACATACGTGTTTTTACTTTTGTATTCTGTAATAACATATGAAATTGTTTTAAAATAACTTATGTATTTTTACTTTTGTATGAATTTTGTAAGCATAAAAATTGTATGAAATTTGTATATTGATATAACATATGTATAAAAGTTATTTGTACTTTTGTATGATATAATATTGACACAATATTTTATGATGAAACAGAAAAATATGCAATTCAAAAAGTGTCGGAGCAGAAATTATTGTCACATGGTTCAAAAAGAACTGTAGGGAGACCACAACTTGTAAATGATTTGCTGATGTGAAATTCAAGAGGTCTAAGATTATGTGCAGTACATGTCGTCGGGAGGAACACAATAGGAAGACATGTTCAAATTACCCTTCTGAAAAAAAGACATAATTTATTTTTATTTTGATTTGGTTGTTTTATTGTGGAACTCATGTTTTGATTTATTTTGTCTTTTAAGTTAACGAATTATAATTTCAGAATATTTATTATGTGTGCTAGTTAATCATTTGTGTATTCAGTATTTTTCAAATGTATACTAAAAAAATAGGTAATGTTTGTATGCGATTGATATTAACTGGAGAAATTAAGTCAAATCTTAGTATGAAATTGGTATACATTTGGTATCCAACTGACGTCCCAGTGGTAAAATTGAAAAAAAAAACATGTAATTGAGATTTCAACTGAAATAGTCAACGTAAAACTAGTTAATATTGTATCCAATTTGTATAAATTTAGTATTGAATTGATATCCCATTGGAAAATTGAAAAATCAATATGTAGTTGAGATTTCAATCAAACTAGACAACCTAAACAAGTTAATGTTGTATTCAATTGGTATCCCACAGATATCCCACTTGAAAAATAAAAAAACACAAAATGTAACTGATATTCCAACCAAATTAGACAATCTAAAATAAGTTAATGTTTTATCCAATTTATATACAATTGGTATCCAACTTGAAATTTTAGAACAAAGACAAAAAATAAAAATGTATAAAATTAGTATCCAAAGGGTATAAATAAAGAATAAATCTGGTTGTAAAACAATGCATATTATATATCGTTGTCAGAAATTGTAGCAAAAGAAATATAGCTCACCCAAAAATCAAAACTGCAATAATTAATACAAGTTCTATATTTTCCTCTTTCTTCAATTTCTATTCCGTATTCAAGTGTGATTTTTTTTTATCAAATTTAAGCTAAAACTTAAGAAATCCTTATTAAAGATTTTATGATCTCATATTATCTATATATATCAACAAATTTCAGAATTAAATATACTTATTTCACTAATAAAATAATATTTTAGATATAGAAAAATACACCAAAAACAAGTTCAAAACTTAAGTAAAACGGTTTTTTCCCTCAAGAAATCAAGTTTTAGATTAATTAAAATAAAAACGAAATCAAATTTTCAAAATATAGAATTCTTAATTCTAAAAAAATCAGATTAAAATAAAACAATATCAATTTATTTTTTTAAAAAAACATCAAGAAAAGCAAAAAAAATAGATTAAAGAGAGAGAAAATTACATGTTAAAATATACAGTGATAATTTTTAAAAAATAAATAAATTAAAGGCCCCAATTGTCATTAATAAATAAAAGTTATTTGAATAAGTTAAAAAATCCCTTAAAAGGTGTAATAGATAATTACAAATTGATTCTCTCTCATTAATATTATTTCTCTCACCTATTAATTATATAAAAGGAACTGCAATCAATATAATTAAATAATTGATAACATAAAAATATAAAAAGATTAATCATTTAATAAAGTAAATTTTAATTATTTTTTAAATAAAGTTAAATTTAATTGATATGTTATAACCCGTAATTAAATTGTTATAAGTAAAAAAAATTAAGAATAGATTTAAAACTCGTAATATTATCTCTTAAATATGTATATGGTGTGATTTTTCCTACTAAATTTATAACATAAGCATAGATGGATGAAACAAATTACTTAGTATAATAATATTAATGATACAACATTATTACTTTTGACCTGTACGTATGGTTTCTGCACAGTTTTTTACTACTTTCTAATTTCAACTTAATTAATATTCGTATAATTTACATAAATTCCATAGTATTAAAACTTAATTACATTATTTCCTTACACAAAAAATCCTTAAAATTTATGAATTTCAGATACATCATTGGACTTATAGATACATCACTGGACTTTTGGATACATCAATGGACTTTCGGATACATTAGTAGACATCAAGATACATTATTGGACTCACAGATACATCACTGGACTTTCGGATACATCACTGGATTTTCGAAAATATTAGTAGACATCCGAATACATAGGTAGGGATGTATCCGAGAAGGGAGGGGCGTATCAAAGAGGGTATATGAGGACTTTCGAATACATCAACAGACATCTAGATACATAGGTGAGAGATGTATTCGAGAGGGGATAACACATGCAGATTCATCACTGAACTTTCAAATACATCAACATACATCCAGATACATAGGTGAAAGATGTATCCGAGAGGAGAGGAGTGTATTCGAGAGGAGGATATGGATGTATCAGCGAGAGGAGAGTAATGTACTCGAGAGAAGATTTTGTATTTTTTTTAAATGATAGAAATTTTAGAGATTATGATAAAATAAGATATGCATTTAGATAATTTTCCCTTAGTATTTACGAACAATTCACAAAAAATTACCTCCTTATGTGAGCTCCCTGTTCTCACAAGGAAAATGAAATTGTTTCACATATTTCCATCACTTCTCTTTTGGGCCTATCACCTATCTATTGGCCCATTACATTCAACATGGGCCGAATTAATAGACTGGACTAGCATTGCAGACCTGGCACTGATTGCTATTGTTACACATGGAGGAAATGAATGAGTCATTTGCATGAATGCTCATATTTTGGGGCAATATTTAATTTTTGTTATTAAATTTGCGGTTTTTAATTATATTTTTCCTCAAAGTAGTTTAAGTAACAAAAAAGTGGTCGAAAATATTCTTATAGCAAAAAAATAAAAATCAGTTGACATAAATTTATATTTATGTATCATAATATGACACAAGTTCCTATCTTACGAGGCATAATAAGTTGGGCATTTAATTCCTACATAGCTCGGAGTCTGTTTGGATTGATTTAAAAGTTGGTCAAACCTACTTTTAAGTCATTTTTAATTTTTGAAAATGTTTGACAATGTTAAAAATAACTTAAAATAAATTTAAAATAACTTTTAAAAAGTTAAAAACAAAAGAGTAGATCTCCCACTATTTTTTTATTTTGATTTAAAAGTCATTTAAGTTTGACTTTCTTCTCTCTCTTTTTAAAGTCAATTCAAATGGACTTTTATACGAACAAAGACATAAATTAAGTTCAGAAATCACAAGTTATACCATATATACCTAATCTAACACAATTTACGTTAGATGGTGTAATTCTTACCGGATTTATGTTGGACAAGGAAAGAGTTCTCTAAACTTATATCTTACAAAATTAGATTAAGAAAAACACTTTAGCCCACAATTTTTTAATTAAATAATCAAACGATGGACAAATCTTATATTGTATATAGATATTAACCGTTTTTTAAAGTAAAAGTTATCCCCCAATAAGTAATGTCGTTTTAAAAGCTCTCAAGTCATCAGAACATTATTTTTTTGGTCAAAGCATATCGTTGCTATTTAGACGTCCAAACAAAAGCAAAAGAAGAAAAAATAAAATTACTGTATAAAAGGAAAAGCTAAGATAACAATGATTAAACTTCAGTTTGTCCATTATGCTTCAAAATTATCACAACCATAGCTGTATTTGTAATATTTTTGTGCAAAGTGGTCCTTCTTCTTCAGTTCAATCGTACCATAGCACAAGAAAACAAAAGAAAAATTAATTTTTATGAACCAATCATCTTGATAAATATTAAAATTCATGTGAGTCAGTTGACTTAGATTAAATCAAATTGCTTGAGAAAACTAGCTCAACTGACGAAAGCTTCACCAAAATTAACGTCGTAATTGATTTCCGAGTTGGAACATTAAATAGTGAAGAGAGGCGACTGGGTAGGGAGGTAATGAAAAATATAGTAAGAAATGACTTCTTTGTTGGCAGAACTAAGGGCTAGGATAGATACTACAACTGAAAACTCAAACCTTAAAAGCAGCGACAAGAAAACTAATGTTTGGTTAGGAAAAAGTTATTTCAAAATTAATTATTTTGGCATAAATTATTCTGGAATAAGTTATTTCATCATGTATATGAGATGACTTATTTCATCAATAAAGTATAAATGATGGGATCAATAATCTTAGGACGGCCTAATATAGACCTCCAAACAAACACAAGATAAAATAATTCTACATTTTATCGGTGAGACCAGGGGTGGAGATAGCAGGGGTTCGTTCGGCGGAAAATATTATTATTTATACATGGATAACATTATTTTTTATGTATATATAGTAGATGTCGAATCCCCTTCGATTAGTTCGTGATTTACTACTTCAGATTTTAAATCCCCTTATTAAAAATCCTAGCTCTGCCACTGAGTGAGACTATTATACCGTAAACGACTCCTTTAAGCTTAAAACTTCTTTATGTCTATAGGACTAGTATACTATTCATTTTTTCTCTTTGTTAAAAAAATCTAGCTTTTAAAATTTACCTATAAAAAAATCATAATATTTTTGTAATCTATAAGTAGAAATATTATAGCAGGAGTAAAATTTATTACTAGAAAATATCAGATATTTTTTCATACTTTTTTTAAGAAGGTTAAGAATTTTCATTTTTAACGAAATTCAAGTATTTTTTATTAATAAACCGCCATAAGATTGAATTAAATTTATAACACGATTGATTTTGAAAAGAAAACTAAATCCAAGCACAACTGTTTTCTTAAACTACTCTTCCAAGGAAATATACGAAATTGTTTTCCAGAAAACAAACCTAAAATCAATCAGATCCAAATTAAATGTCATTGTTCATTCTTAACATAATAACAATAATTACATATTTAGTGTAATTTCATAAATAAAATTTAGAAAAATATAATATACTCAAATTTTACTCATATCTTTTTAAAGAGGTAAACTACTTCCGAAATACCCTCGACAACTTTTTGGTCGTTATTTGAGATTGAAATTGAAGAGTCAAGACGACAAGATAGCATTAGCATGCGCGTGGAAAGTAACATGGACATTGGCTAGTTGCACTGTAAAAACAAGTACATACGTCTCTATATATATAAAAATAAATACACTTAATTTTTGTGAAAATGAGAGATCAATAATATATACGTAACTTCGAAGAAAAAAAGTTTTTTTTAAAAAAAAATTATATGAGGAGACAAAGTTACAAATCATTGTCCTGAAAACCAATCCCGTTACAGTTTTTTACTAGGAATAGAAATTGGTACATCTGCTATAATTTCACAGTGCAAAGGTGCACTGTATCCAGCCTGTAAGAGGTAAGACAAATTAAGGAACAGTACACCATAACTATCTTTTTTTTTTTTTTTAAGAATGCTGAATTATGTACAAATAAAATCAAAGAGTTGTCCTTCGGAATGACTCAATTGGTTTGGAGGGTGATTATATATCCACACAGATGACCTAGGATTGATCCTTCTCAATGCCTTTTGAGTCGAATTTGTCGCATAGGGCTTGCCTAGTGCGGTTTATATCCCCGTGTGATTTGCAGGCTATTACATAGTGGAGGATTTACCCAGTGCACACAAAGTACTTACCCAAAGGGTAGAGATTATAGCGACTGCGGGTTATCTTGGGGTTCCAAAAAAAATCAAAAAGCTACGTACACAATAAAATGTATGTTGCATAGTCAGAATTTAAATTTTTATAAATTTTAAATTTTACGATAGTAATATCGAGGGTTAGAAATAAGATATTGATTTAAGTTTTGTGCATGTTTGATGATATTATTATTTTTATTAGTAATACAAATACAGAGTTTAGACTCTTCGGTCAAACTCGCAGATGACCCACAACTAAAAAGTTATTATTTTACCATTCAAATTTCTTATTGAAAAATGTGAATAATTATTTTCATAGATATTTTGATTGAATTTGTGAGAAAAAAATATATTATTTTCACATGGAAAAAATAAAAAATTGTTCAGTATCTTAATGAAAATATGTTTTTCACCAGGCTTTTTTTTAGTGAGCTGATTCAGTGAGAAATGAATGAAAAAAAATTATATTTTATTACACAAATTTTTCATTGATTCGCATAGCAAAAAATCTTTATTTTTAATAAGGACCTTCTAGCTCCACCCTTGAGTTGGGATGGATAAAATTCACACTCTAAAAGATCTCGAGGTTGAGGCCATGAGAATGCAGAACCTTTGGTAGGAGTTGGAGGGGGACCCCGATTTGAAGTTTATAACTTCTTATGGTGACCTCAATTAGTTAATATATAATAATAATTGAACTTATGATCAAATATCTACAAGTACTTAATGGATTTTTTAATATTTATACAAAGTATGTGTAAAAGCTAATGTTTTCACATGAATATGTATACAAGCATTTCTTCCTGGAATAGACCTTATATAATGCAAATTTGAACTAATCTAGGTATCGTATGGTATAAAAAGGAGTGGTAGTAGACTTATTGACGGATCTAAGATTTTAAGGTTGTGGGTGCTCTAAAAGTGGTGGAGTCAAAAATATAAAAAAGACATGTTAACAGTGAGATTCAAATTCGGGCTCAACAAAACTAAAAGAATCTTAAGCACCCACCCAAGAGCCAATGAACCAATCAAATCATTTGTTCATTAGGTGTTCTATGTTAATTTTATCCAAATACCTGCATAGATATATATTCCGAGACGAGGATAATGAGTGCTCGAGCACCCGACGACTCTATGTGGGTCCGCCCTTTGTAGTATTAGATGAAAGAATAAGACCTTCTCCCCACCCCTTTTCCTTCTTTATCAAAGGAAATAATGAAAGCACTTGAAGTATAGGGCAATATAAGCTCTCATTGTCACCCAACCATAAATGGTACATTATACATCATCCCTTTTTTGTTCATAGTTATCTAGACTTGTGAAAGCAACTTCAAGGACAACCCCTTCATGTAGACCATTTATTGTGGTTCTCCTAATAATAATAATGCCAGACAGTCTAAAATTCTTAAACAGGACAATCCACATATATATTAATATTCCCCACCCCCACTATACTTTTTAGGACTTGAAGTTGAAGGATATATATATGCAATATAATGTGTAGGTATTTGCAAAGGCGGCGGCATGTATATATGGAAAGGAAGAATTAAGTTATTAGTGGCTTGGCTTAACAATGAAGAAGAAGTTAAATGGCTAAAAATGAAGTAAAAGTGGAAAGAAGATGGACTAGTTGTCTCAATTAATGGCTAGGGTTTTAAGGGAGGTCGTGTGAACATCATAAGTAAAACACAAAGAGAATTACTATTAGGGCCCGTTTGGCCATAGATTCCCAAATAACATTTGGGGCGAAATTTGGCAAATAGTGTTTGTCCATACAATTTGCCATTATTTGGCAAATATCCCAAATTTTCAAATACTAGTTTTTTTTAATATTTGGGCAAAATCTCATTATTTGGGATCTTTTGAAAATTAAAATTTTATCCCAAACTTTTATCTTTTACAAAAACACCCTCTATAGTAATTGTTTGTGTCGTATTACATAATTTTTCACATGAACACCAAAGTAATGATGAAATATTCAGTGAATATTAAATGATGATATGATTGTTGATGAACAATCGACTCAGGGTAACAAAATTATGTGTTTTGTCACTTCACGATGTATGGAATGATGCTTGTTGCACTCACTCCAAACTACCACATTACTCTAGTGTCATGGACACTATTTGTTATTGTTGCAACGAGGATTCAATTGACTTGTAATACAAATTTATGATTAGTTTTGATAATTTTTAAAACTTATGGGTATAAATCATATTTTTCTAAAAAAGTGAAATATATTTCCCAAATACTATGGCCAAACACATGGTGAAATTTCACCCAAATAATATTTGCCAAGAATATTTAGAAATCTATGGCCAAACGCTAGCTAAAAAAAATGTGATGACGTGATTAAATATTCCTGATTGAGTTCGAATTTTGTGAATGAAAAATTGTTTAATAGAAAATGTTTTATTCTATTGTGACCTTACTCCATAAAATTGTTAAAAGTGTTAGGACAAGATCAGTGCGGGACTTTTAATTTGTCATTCTTTAATTAAAAAAGTAAAGTGAGTCTTACTCTTATATCATGTAAAAAATTAAGTCTCGAACCTAACTCAAACCACAAAAATCAGCTCAAAGGATATAAGAAATCCACCCATTTTATTAACCAACAATTTGTTGTGCGACTTCGGTCCTTCTTTAACATTTAGAAGAGGTCTTGCGAACATCGATAACAAGTAGTACAAAGCATAATTACCACCAAGGTATACACTGTGTGATGATTGGGAATTACTAGAGTACACCTAGTTATGCGAATGAAAAACTTAATAAGAAATGCTTTACTTACTCTTTAATTAATAAGACATCCTATATATCCAAATTAATCAAATCAGTAAATTTTGCATTCTAAATTGCTGGTAGAAAAAAGAAAAAAAAAACCCAACTAAAAGTAGATGGACAATAATGGCTCAATGGGTAGGGTTTATAAGGGAAGTCTTATAACATCATGAGTAGGAAGTACAAGTAGAATTTTTCTTTTTTCTAATGAGTGTGTGCTACACTAATACTAATATGATATTTGGCTCTAATTATTCATATCCTTATCACTATCTACACTTGGAAGAAAGTCATGCTGATGAAGAAAAAAAAAGTGGGGTAATTAGAAAGAGGGGGTGATGGTGGTGTTTGTTTTTAATTATGGAAGAGATAGGTATATATCTCTTTTTATTGAAAGTGACATGTAGTCTGAGCATCCTGGTCAAAAGTAGCTTTTGCCTTCAAAAACATTTTCTATAGACCAACTGACTACTCGTGAGGAAGAGGCCATCGTAGCTTCTGCTCACGCAACGCAGCCCTTACTGTTGTAATATATTACCTCAAAAATCTGAGGTAGTAATATGTTCTGTTACTTTGAAATGCTTTTACTTGTCGACTTTGGAATTGGTCATAGAATAATTAACTTCATTAATTTTTTTACTAGAGTGTTGAACTCGAAAGGATTTAGAAGAATGCTTTGTGAATCGAGCAAACAACTAAATACAAGAAAATAGATATAGAAAAGGTCTTTTGTGTGAGATATAGGGTGAGTTTTATTAGATAATAAGTGAGTTTCTTACTTATTTTTTAGTGTTTACTATGTGAACGGGATGGGAGAGGAGTGATGGTTCAGGGGTGGCGGAGGTTGAGATGGTCAAAGGAGGAGGTGGGGTACTGTTGGGATGGTCAAATTAAGGAGGGGGTGGTAGTGTTGGGAAGAAATAATGAACTTACAATACTCCCTCTGTCTCAATTTATGTGATACTTTTCGTTTTTCGAGAATCAAACAGTTTAAGTCTGATCAGAAATTTGCGCATGAAATCTTCAATTTTTTTGAAATAAAATTTATATATTTATAAACTACGTAAAGTATTTTAAGTCACATCAATTGATAATTCAAAATGTCTAAAAGATCAATGAAAAATTTACGATCAAAATTCTTGTTTGAATCTCAAAATTCGAAAAGTGCCACATAAAATAAAATGGAGAGTGTATTACTTTTCGAGTTTGTTTTTTCTACTTTGATTAAAGAAGTCATTTTTTCCATTTAAAAAATTCAAAAACATGGAATCAACCAAAAATGGAATAATTAGAAAATATGTTTTACAGTAGAAATAAAATGTTGTTCTTTCGTACTAAACAGGCAAACACACTCTATAGACTCCAAGTTAAAAGAGGGAAATTAAACTCGTGGAACAAAAAAGAGGGAAATTAAAAGGACAATAATTTTTCATCTTTTGAGTTGAGACTAAAGTCAAAAGCTAAGAAACAAATAATTACTCTCTTGTTTATTTTAGTTATTTTTTTCCACATGAGAGGAGAAGGGAGAAAAAGGAAAGGAGAAAGGGATGTTACTCTACTGATAGAGTCTGAACCCCTTTATCTCAACTGTGGGAAGCAGATAATTCACTAAAGTCGGTTAGTCCTCAACAACAACATACTCAGTAAAATCTTTTATGAAGCGTTTAAGAAAAGTATAAAATGTACATACAACTTACCTTGCCACATAAAAATAAAGAGGTTGTATTTGAAAAACCTCGACTTAAGTACTATTAACAGATAAATTACAAGTCAACAAACCCTCAACCCCAATATTTATTTCAAGTTGTTAGGGATCACTTCAGGGCATTTTCTTTTTCTCCTTTTTGTTTTTTTTTATGGAGAAGATGAAGGTGAAAGAGACGGTGGATGATGAAGCTATGAAAGAGGAGATTGAAGGGTATTTTTTTTCTCGTCAAAGTATGTGTCAGTGCTGTCACGTGAACTTGAAGCTAAGGGGCACACTTAGAGGGTGTATAGATTCGCTTAAAAGTTGATCGAACATACTTTTAAGTCAGTTTTTTATTTCTAAAAGTATTTGATAAATATGAAAAAATATTTAAAATAAATCAAAAATGACTTGAAATAAATTGAAAAATATTTGACAAGGTAAAAAATAACTTAAAATAAGTCAGAAATCAAAAATAGGTCTCCCTCTACCTTTATATTTGACTTAGAAGTTACTTTTTATAAGTCAATCCAAACGGGCTCTTAGAGAAGTTTTTAGCTATGATTACCATCCACTTCACTCGTATAAAAAATCATAATACATGAACATGCTATTTAACTTAGCTTTAACTGACAGTTATATCTTTTAACTTTGATTGTGTACGAATAAACACTTAAACAAATAGACACATTTGTTCTATCTAACAATGTTGTGTCTTATATGTATGATACATGTATTTACTTATTTAATTTTATATAAATTTAAGTATTTACTTGTGTACACTTAAAACTAAAAGGTATATATGCCAAGCTAAAACAAACTTCAATGACACATCTATATATGTTTTCAATAAAAAATCAGTTGCAACTATACAACAAGTATTAGAGTGTCCCCTCCACTTTTTTCCCCCAAATTCCCTTACATACTTTAAAACTCCCACATGAGCTAGCTAGAGAAAGTTTATATTCGTGGTGTTTGTACCAACTTACACATATTTTGATTAATTTCATAAAATATTTATCATCACTTACTAATAACATGTATATCATGTCTATAAATAAAAAGAAACTACTTAATACTTCTTTTTTTGGTTTCTATTAAAATTTAAACGTGAAACCTCGTGATTCCTAATTATCCTCTTTAGTATAACCACCGAGTCACACCGACCCTTGGTGCAAGCAAAGCCTTCTTTATCTTTATAGCAGATAAGGGGGCCTTTGTAAAGATGGAAGTACGGTTACACCTCTCTTTGTCTCTTTGCAGGTAATAACATAACATGACTTCTCTTTATCTTCATCTTTCTTTCTTTGTCAACAAGAACATACACCACCATGGCTGTCTTTCTCACTAGCTAATATATTCCAGCTAGCTAGCTTGAATACATAGTGCTCATACTCGCACGAACACAAAAATAGCCACTAATATACCTATACCTAGCTATTATTATTATTAATTAAGCACACACCAAGCAGCATACATGTAAAACCACACATTTTCACCTGTCCTTCTCAACCAAAAAGCTATGTTATCATCATTACATTAAAAAAAAAAAAAAATCACATATCGTTCCCCACTTTCTCTATGTGCTATATATCTTTGTATTCAAAATTTATATATCCAAGAGAATTATGAAGAGTCTCTCTCAAAAAAGTTTTTTAATTAATTTATAACGTTTTCCTTTTGTTGATGCAGCTAGCTAGCTAGCTTATTAAAAGTGACAAACTCAAGAAGCTGATGTTAATGGTTCTTGCAACTTGAATAGAAGTGTGGTAGGTTGTCCTTATCAAGCAGTTTTTTTAAAGATGTACCCTTCGAGCAATTACAGCCCCAATATTTCCAGCTCTTCATCTTTCTTTCACATTAATATTCCATCTCCTTCTATGCAATATGAACCCGAATTCATGCAATATTTCCATGACTTTCAATTCATCCAACCTCAGAATAATTTCGATACCAATATTACGGCGGAAGAAGCTGATTCTGACAAATTAGATAAGATGGAAGAAGATCAATTGATCATAAAAAGCAGTTGCAAGAAGAAGAAGGATGAGAGTAGTACTATTACTAGTACTATTCGTAGAAAAAACAACAAGAGAACTACTAGTGGTAGTGCTGGTGTAGGACCTTCGAAGAAAGATAGACACAGCAAAATCAACACGGCACATGGCCCAAGAGACCGAAGAATGAGACTTTCACTTGAAATTGCTCGAAAATTCTTCAATTTACAAGACATGCTTGGGTTCGATAAGGCTAGCAAAACTGTAGAATGGCTACTCACAAAGTCAAAATCAGCTGTGAACGATCTCGTTCAGAAAATTAACAAAGAAAAATGTCCTAATATTGGTGTTGTATCATCTCCCTCCGAGTCATGTGAAGTTATATCTGGAGTAATCGACGAATCAGCAGCAACTAATACTCAAGACACTCACAAGCAACAAAAGAAAAAAATTAAGCCCATTCGTAGGGCAATATTTCATCCAGTTGTTGCAAAGGAATCAAGGAAAGAAGCAAGAGCAAGGGCAAGGGAAAGAACAAAAATAAAGAAAAGTCTATATGATAACAACAACAACAATAATAATGCAGATATTGGTCATCAATCCATGACTGATGAGGATTTAGCAAGATCATTAGGATCTTGGAATACTACATTTGAAGATCATCAATCAGGTATTCAAGGCTATAATAATACTAATAATATTATGAATATTGTTGATAACTTTAATTTGGTGGATACTAGCAATTGGAGCCCATTTATGTTCAACTATCACCAAATCAATACTGAAATTTCTCAAGAGGTATGTTTTCATTTATTTAGTAAAAAAATGTTTATTATTATTAATCCATTTAATAGTAGTAAGTATTTATTTTTATTTTTCCTTGTGCAGCATCAGTTGACAAACTTCCAGTATTCTGGGAAGTTATGGGAAGCTTAATTAGGGCAAGGAAGTTCTACTTAAGCTTGTTGATTTAGTGCAACTTCAGAAGAAGGCTATTTGGTCATGTTGGTAATGTAAAATGAATTTGTCTATTTTATTATTGAGTGTATTCCATGAAAAACAACTTGTATTTTTCTTATAAATAAGCTCATCTTTTTCTTTCAAGTCATTCTCAATAAAAGAAAAAGAAAAAAAAGCACCTAAAAATAACAAAAGGAAACTAGTTCCATTCTTTGACAGTTTACCATTTAATCATCAAATTGACTTTATGTCAAAATCCAAAGTGAAGACTTCTTATAAAAGTCCTAGATCACTCAATATCTTGGTAGTATTTTGGAGGTAAGATTCGATCCCCTCGTATAACCTATACTTTTGATGAAATACAACACCAAGACATATATGCCTAACTAAGAAAAAAGAACAAAGATATTGTTAACTAAGGTTTCTCTTATATCTTATTGATTCTAAACATCTCATATATATTCAACATATAATTAACTTAATTTCATAAAGTCAAAATTCCTCTAAAGATAATGTTTGGGTAACTGTCCACTCATATATATATTCTGATCATGAAGTTTCAAAAGGATTCCAAAACTATTATTTGCATGATAAGATGCCACACATATAGAGAACAAATTAGTAGTAAAAATTAAGATTCAAAAATCTTATAATATTGTACAATCCAAAAGTTCAACTTCTTTATTAAATCTTAATATGAGTGAAAAAACGCATGTATTAATTAGCGGAAACATAGGGAAAATGAGCTTGATGGGAGATTAGACTGAATTTAGTTGCCAGAAGTATCAACTTAGAACCAAGAAACTACTCGACCTCGTGACAATGGTAATATTGAACCACCAATGATTCAGATAACTAGGCTTAGTGTTCAAGGAGAATGATATAATAGATAAAAATATGACACATAAAATCAAAATAGTAAGGATGATTGAAACAAAACAAGAGAAGTGCTACTGGTGTGTTATGTGATAGAAGTGGTATCTTACCAAAGGGATGAAAGACAAGCTCTACATACAATAGCATTAAAATCAACAAAATTGTGTATATAGGAATGAATGCTTGTCCTCTAAAGTCAAACATATCCATAAAATTAGCATCATAGATCAATATGAATTCTATGATGGTTGTATTGTCATAGAAGATTAGACAAAATAAAAAGTGATCAAACCACATTAGATAGAAGGTGCAAGTAGCTAGCTAGTACACATAATATAAAATGAGAAGATAGCTTGAGATGAGCCTAAAAGTGTGAGAGTGTTAAAGGGGACGAGGTAGACCTACAATCTCTTTGAATCCATGATAGTGAAAATAGGAGAGAAAGATCTCTATATATAGGCGATACCATTAAGTTCTAGTCATGTTAGTATACTTTAATTTGAAGTCCAATATTTGCTCTACATATATGAGTCTACTAGACTTGTTAGATATGTATATGTTAGTAATAGTGAAGAGAACTTCTACCTCTAGTAAACTAGGTTTAATAACATTGAATTGATCAGATGCGCTTAAATGAAGCGACATACATATTTAGTAAGGGTTCATATGGTCTATCTCAACTTATTTGAAACTGAGGCTGCCTCAGTGAGGCATAACACCATACAGATTTAACAAAGTCTATAGTTTAATATTAACGTAATTCATTGAGAGTTGGCGTAGAAAATAGAGGCCTTAAAAGATCTTGTTTTCATGAAATCAATCAAATAATTCTCCATATCAACATCTGATGTATGTTAGTGCAGGAATTTTAAATCATCAGTCATCACCAGTGACCTTAATCCTTCATTAGTTATTCCTTGTTTCTTGCCTTTGTATGGCAAATCAAAAGGAATAAAATGATACTGGTAACTATTATAGCACTTATTAATTAGTTATATCATTCCATTAACCTAAGTGGATGAAAAGACAAATTTATTAGGTGTATCAAAGTAGTTTGAGATGAATGGTCATAAATATGGCATCGTTTCCAGAATCATTACTATGATCCTAGCATAGCAATCCCTCTACACTGATTTGAGTGCCAAGAGATTCTCTTGTTTTAGTACTTGTGCATTAATTCTGAGTTTTCTGATAAAAGAAATCAATTTTGGACCTATTTCAACCCTAAAAGTTAGCTCGTGATTAGAGGGAGATTGTTCAAGACCGTATAAAGAGACTGCACGCCCATCCCATTTTCATCCGACATGCATGTGATTCTTCAACACCCCACTTCCCAACATCGGTAAATAAGAATGGAGATGGGTCTTGCTTTAATACTATGAAAAAGAAATGGATCTTAAGTCTAACTCAACCTAGGTTTCTCAAGACCATATAAGGGGTCCCTTTTTCATCTGATGTGAAACGGTCTTCAATACTTTCAGGGGTCGTTTGTTTGGAAACAAGTTATCCTAGGATTAATTATTCTGGGGTTAGCTATCTTGAAATAACTTATCCCACTATGTATATGTGATAACTTATACCGTTACACTATGATATAAATAGTGGAATAAATTATCTCAAACATGACAATCAAACAAAATATCAAAATGTTATCCCTGAACTGTTTATTTTTATCCTTCACGTCAAACAACCCCTAATTGACAAAACGTTTCAATTCTACAAAATTAAGGTTTAGTCAAAAAATTCAGAGAAGAGGATAATATTGAGGGATGATTTACTAGGTAACATTCATAGTATTTGATCTTTATTAATAAGAAGTCACATCTGATCTGATCTGATCAGTGACACACCAATTAATGCCAACTTTTCCACTATTTCAAGACGTAATTTAAGTTTCAGGTACAAGACAAATAATTAAAGATATACCGACTACTTCAATAATTATGATTTACTTTCAAGAAAGAATTTCCCAACATTAGTTTTTGATTCATTAGGTGAATGAAGGCTATTGATCTCCCATAAATTAGAATGAAATACGCGCAATATAAATAAGAGTATGATAAATAACGGGTGTTTTATTACATAAAAAATGACCTTTAGAGATAATTAATTAACGATAATAGTTTAATTACCACTAAATGTGTACTCTTTGTAAATGTTTCTAAAGCCTACAGGGACATTGAATACAATGATAATTAACTAATGCAGGTAAGAGTTTTAATACTCTTTGTTAATGTGCATATTTATTATTGTTAAAAGTTATTTTTATTGTAGTGTTCATTGATATAGGATATATACTATTGGATCAATGTCATTGACAAATCTAGGCAAAACAAGATGTTAGAGAAATTAAAGGCATCAAATTGGAATAATTTCTCCAATTTTCTTATTACTCTTTGTTAATGTGCATATTTATTATCGTTAAAAGTTATTTTTATTGTAGTGTTCATTGATATAGGATATATACTATTGAATCAATGTCATTGACAAATCTAGGCAAAACAAGATGTTAGAGAAATTAAAGGCATCAAATTGGAATAATTTCTCCAATTTTCTTAATATCATTTTTTTAATCGATTAACATGAAAATATTAGACATATATTCCTGGAGGCTAAGGTTTTTGTCCTCCTCCGTACATGAACTTTTGGATAGATAAGGGTCATGTCAAACCCCACACCACCTCCGGTTAATATAGCACTCATAAAAGGTTATTAATAATAGATGAGGATAAACATATGGGTGGCCTTGAGGACAAAGAAATATAGGTAGTGACATATATATGGTACCTGAAAATTATTGCTAAATGAGAATAAAAGGTTAAATGAAGAAAGTTACTAAGAAATAAAAGGCGAAAGGTAATGGATAGGTTAAATGAACCAAAAAAGGAGAAGCACAAAAGTGGGGAACAATAAATAAAACATATCCTCATAGGTGACATTCCCAAATGATTTATCTTTTATTTTTTTGTGACCAACATTTTTTTATTCCCAAGTTTCTCCTTAAATATGTAGAAAATATGCCTATAATTAGACCTGAAGAGAATTGATTAGGATCTTAATTTGTCTTGTAGCTTTGTTAAAATTGCAAGGTTTCTTTAGTTTACTAATGTAATTAAGTACAAGAGGATGTGATGCGGTGGATAAGATTGCTCCTCCATCAAATAAATGTTTCAGTTTCAAGCCCTAGATATGAAAGAATTCCAGGTAGAGAGTGCTACCCCCGAATCGACCTTATCCAGATTCGAGTTTCATTATGAATATCGAACACG
>JAJOOS010002268.1:0-11151 GCA_029582725.1 Solanum chiquidenum
GTGCTCACGGTACGCATATATATTAATTGAAAGCTCTTTGAAACTCATCATTCTTTTCTTTAAGGAATTAAAAAGGTGTGTTGCTTTGTCAAAAAAAAAAAGGTGTGTTGAGTTTTAACATCCCACACAGGTAGAGGTAAGGATTGCATACATACTACCCTCCCCAGACCCCACATGTGGGATTTTACTAGGTATGTTGTTGTTGGTTTGTTGAGTTCTAGCAGAAAGTTATACAATGAGATTAAACTTTCAGAGGTCTGACACCCACTGTTGCAATGTCTTTAGGTGCAAGTTGGATTTTCCATGTTGTGCTCACAATCCCTACACATTTCATCTTTTATTGTTGATTTCTTTGCACCTTATAGATGAGAAGTTGATTCTTTTACTGTTTGACGTATTGTATGTTCTTTGTACAAATACATTTGCATGACTTTAAGTTCATGAAGTACATCCACTAAGCATACATGGAATATAACTATAGTGTCCTGCCTAACTTGATGCACCACGACTATTCCATTCTATACTTGATTTCTCCCACCATTGCCACCACTACAGGTTGGTGTACTAGTTGATTTCACAAACGTATGCTGGTTAAAATAAAACATAGAATAATCACAATCTAAGTAGGTAATATTCATAAAATCTCAATATACAAATATGAAATGGATTTAGTGTTTTCTGAGCTTGCACAGTTGCACAGCACCTGGACTACTAAGCTGAGCAGTCCCAGTGTCGGGTAAGCATAGAGAATGCTCAAGCAATTATTGATAAATAACAACACTATAAAAAGTAATTAACAGACTTTTATGGATTACAAGGGTTAACTGCATTCTTATTGATTTTAAGTTTTTCTAAGATCCCAATCAAATTCCATTTTTTCAGTTCAGATTTTCCAAATTTTAACAATTTATACTTGATATGCCTACCTGATATGCCGGAAAAGTGCTGCAGCAACAGGGGCAGACTTAGGGAACTGCCAACCAGACCACAAAGCTATAGGCAAGTACACATCCACAAGAACAACAACCCCAACTTCTTCATCACCGTCATCACCGCAACGCTCCACAACCTCAACAACCCTAGCAACAATCTTCAAGCATTTTTGCATTACAAGTTTGTGTAACTGATGCACCACGCTTAAACTACCATTCACCATTCCAATTCTGCTCCGCTTCTTCATCGGAACAACATCATTCCGGTACTCTTCCGTCTGAGAACCAATGGGACACAATTCAACGTCGTTATCCGTTACAAAGTGGACATTAGAACCGTCTCCGGCGATGTAGCACTGTGAATTTAAAGGGAGGGTGCTATGGAGCTCGGAGGAGTGCGGCGGAGACGAAATTTTAACGGCTGTAAGGAAGAAACCACATAGCTTGTGGTCTGGGATTGAATAATCAACCTCCATTGCTGAATTTGAAGCTTCAGGGCTAAGAATTCATGGAGAAGTTAGGGTTTTTAAACTGTGAGCGAGATGGGGATCCCGGAACCGTGCGTCCCAACTTTCTATTGTAAAGAGCAAAGAAACCCAAAACCAACTCAAAACAGTATTAATTCACAATTTTTTGAAAGTACGATTCGTATTTGAATTTAGGAATGTTTTTAATGAAGTATTGAAACTATAAAAAATAAACCTATCAAAATTATTCACTTTTTAAAAATTAATTTAGGACCCGTTTGGACCATTGAATACTTGGAAAAAATTTGGGAAAAACTTGGGAAATGATGTTTGGTCATATAATTTGTCAAGTATCTCAACTTCTCAAATACTAGAAAAAACTAATATTTGGGTCAAGCTCTAAATTCTAAAATTACCCCAAATTTTTATATTTTATAAAAAAAATACCCATTATTTATTAGTTTCAACCAATATTTGTTACTACCTCCTCCGGGAAAGTTCGAATTCTAATTTGAATGACGAAATTGAGAAAAAAGAACAATTTGTTTTTAATGGATTCTAATTATAACTGAATCAATGACAAGTTTGAATATGCAATTAATGTATTGTCTTCCCTATATTGTTATTTTGTTGTTGTTGATTGTTATCAATTATGTTATAAGGTTATTTTTTAATGAAATATATTCACTATAAATAGATAATTGTTGTAAAACTTAAGAGCAAAAGAACAATATAAAGATGAAGACAAAAAGAATATAAGACAAGAGGAACAATATAAGATAACTTTCTTTATTTCACATATTCACTAAATCTTCAAGCGTATACAATATGAACTCTTATGACTCTATTTATAGTGTAACATAGAGGCATACAAAAGGTTAGTCATAAACATGACATTAACATGAATACAATGGAGGAGGTTATGGAAGTGAAAGGTTACACGAATAATGGTTATAAAATTGGAGGTTATGATTATCTTCATAATGGAGGAAGTAATGGAGTTAATGGGTGAGAGTAACTTCTTAGTGTAATGGACATCCACATTATAATATTTTATAACAATAATACAAATTTATAGGTATTTTTAATAGTTTTTAGAACTTATAAGTATAAATCATATTTTTTAAAATAGTCAAATATTCTTGGGAAAACTTGGGACCAAACACATAGTGTAATTTGACCAAAAACCTGGGGCAAATATTATTTGCCAAGAGTATTTGGAAATTTGGGGTCAAATGCTAGCTTAGTAGCTGCAAGACATTACACGTGTATATAGGAATTTTGGCTAAAATCATTCCTAAGTATGACTTCAACCTAAAGTACATTCTTGTGTTATATACGTGAACAAAAAACATCATTGTACTGTCCAAAAAGTTGCAAGATTCATCATTCGATCTATTTTTTTTTAAGAAACTCACGCCACCAAACAAAAAAAAATGTTCCAAGTTGAATGAAAATATGTACACATGGTCAAGCTGGGTGATTTTTCTAATTCTTAAAAATTGAGGGTTTAAATCATATTCAGACAAAATATATTCAAATTTTAAATATTCTTTATAAAAAGTATGACCAAATACAACTTCAACTTCAAAATTTTCAAATAAAGTTTTTTTTTATATATATTTACATAACTAAACGCCTACATAATTTCATAATAGTTGTACATATTCGTTATTTTGTATAATCTAAATATCATTGCAATTAATTAAATTAAGAATCTATCTTTATTTTTTTAAACTGGACAAATAATATTGCAAGGAAAGAAATTTTGTACTTAGCATATGAAATAAGGACGATTTTGAGTTTAAAGTAAAAAATAAGGGACTATTTTAAGTTTTCTTTTTGTCTAATAAAAAACTCCAAAACCCTCCCTGAGCTGGTCGAAAGTGAACTCCGGTGAGAATTGAGCTCCGTCGATGACTTTCTTAGATGCAACAGCAGCCTATCTCTCCGGTAAAAATGGATGAATCTTTGTGAGGAGAAGGAGTGCGGGCTAGGTTTTCGCTTTATTCTTCAAAAGAAAAGCATCTGTGCGGTTTTTACTTCTATTTTGGGTCAGGTATTTTCGAGCTTCTGTAACTTTTCTTTTGATTGACAGATTTTAGTTTTTGGTGAGTTTAGCAATCTAAAATGCTGAGAATTATCATTATGCATACGCCAATTTTAATTTCTAGCTATGAAAATTGCTCCGTAAGTGTAGAGTTTAGTTTTGGGCTCAAGTGGATTGAGCACTTGGAAGTTGGAACTACTCTTTCTCTTTTTTTGATAACCGTGGTGTTCGGCTTAGTTTGTGTGCGCTTCAACTAATTCCATGAGATACCTGCCACTTCCAAGTATTAGGTAACTCTGACCACGAAGGCTAGAACAGATAAGAAGAAAGTACTATAGTTTTGTCACTGCTGGGAATTGAGAAATTAAACCTAAGATATCATGGTGTTCCACTCACTTCGTTGACTACTAGGCCCACACCTTGGGTGCAATTTTGTTTTGTTTTCTTCTCATTGTTTTCGTGAAATTCCTGCATGAACAAATAAATAATCGTTCCAAAAATCACATGTTTGTGGAGAATTTGACCTTATTTTGAAATATGCTAATTAACTACCCTTGTTATTATCATTTGCTTATAGCTAGAAGCCTTAGAACAGAGTTTAATGTTCAAGATACTTGACAATGCAAAGTTTTTTAGGGACTAACACAGACCCGTTTATGGAATAAATTTGCATCTAATTTCAGACAAAGATTAGAGGAAAACTAGAAAAAATGAAAGGAGAAAAGTTATTGAAATGATAATTACTAGACTAAAACATGAATTTCGTAGGTAAGTTGTGTGAACGTTTTAACAGATAAACATACATCTACATTCAGTTTTAAGGAACTAACTTAAAGAAAATAAAAGATTAGAGGAGAATCATTTCCATGCTCTCTGAATGAAGTGTTTTCCCTATTTGGGAAGTTTGTGGGGGCAGCGGTAAGGTGTAGCCTTCCATGAAGCCCATTGTAGGGTTCTACTAACATGGACAACGTACACGAGTTTTCCCCAGGATGATTTGGACTGAAAGACAATGTAAGTAAGCCAACAATCATTATAAAAAAAAACTACTGTCACTATTTTGATTTCATTGGTAGAACTGCTTCTCTAATTCTACCAATGGAATGGATTATCCTTCTGTGAAAGATAGCTTCAAACACTTCCCCTAAAACTGTAGATCATACCAAAAGTATAAATGAGTTCTGTAACTTAGAGTAACAGCTTCCTCCCTTAGCATTTATAAATGTCTTAAATGAGGTGATGAGATAAATTGGCGTAATGAGTATAACTCATTGCAGCTCTTCTCCAAATTTAAAGAATGAGACATCAGAGAAAAAAATGATGATTTTGTTTCTCTCTTTCAAAATGATATAGAAAGGATATTGTCGAAGTACTTGCATAACAAAGTGTGTTGAGAAGCCTATGACACATTAAGCTTTTACTCTTTGGTTTGTGAACTATCTCCAGATGTGGAAGTTCAATTATCCATTATTGATAGACGATTTGCATTAAGATCTTTAGTGATCGTTATTGCTGTAATCATTCATTCTTGAATTGTAGGTGTTATGATATGCTACTGATAGTTAAATCGTTGTGTATATCCAATGTGCTACAACAGTTGAGACATTGTGTGCCAGGATACAGTAATAGTAAATACTAAAACTGTAATATGTGTTATCTTTGTGCTTATTTTTCTGTTTATGTTCATTATGTGTACACTCTTTTCATATTGTTATGACCTTGAAAAGGGTCATCTTACAGCTTTCTCTAGAATATGTATTCATTTTCTCCTAACAGCTCATACGACAATCATAGGGCAGCAAACATTCTAAAGTCATTATGAAAAAAATCTTGAAATGTCTTGAAAACCTCAAAAAGTAGAAGCACTTTCTGTATACATGTCAAGTGGTGGTTTGTATCTTTTTTGTATGCCTGCTAAAAGCTTCAGAATAAAGAGTCATTCATCAAGTGAAGTGATCTTTAATTGTCTAACTGGCCTTTGGAAATTTCAAGTTAGAATTCTAATATTCACGCTCTTAATAATATATTTTCCTTTTAGGCCCTTGACTAACGACATATTTCAAACATACTCAGTCTGTGTCATTCTCAAGTAACTATAGAGGAATGGCTTCATCAGCAAAGACACCAGCTCTTGACAAGCCTAACCCAGCTGAAGATTGGACTGTTGTATTGCCTCGTCGTGGAAAACAGAAGAGAAATTTTCATAAAGTTATCATTCACGAACGGCAAAAACAAGAACAATTGTGGACTCCAGCAGATATTGAGACCAATCCAGAGAGAGAATCTAAATTGATGCAGAAAATACAAACCTGCATTAGGAAACTCGAGAGCTCTTCCTTCTGGTTGACATTTTTGAATCAGTTACAAACCCCTGAAATATTTGATAGGTTTCTAAAAGCTGTGGGCTCAGAAGAAAAGATGCAGATGGTAATATATGGAATTGGTAGCATAGAATCGTATGAACCTCCTAGATTACAGCTTAGTCTTGCAATCTTAATGAAAAGAATGTTTAGTTGGATTGGGGAGGTAGAGGTATTTGATCCAGTGATCTCTCTGGCAGAATCTAGGGTGCTGACAGCTCTCGGTTGTTCTGTCCTAACAGTCAATGAACAGGGTCGACGGCAAGCTTTAAGACCTACCATGTTCTTCATGCCACATTGTGATGCTGAACTATATGAGAATCTTCTAGAGGCAAATTGGAGGCATGATCTATTGAGTAATATGACACTGTTTGGAAACAGTTTTGAGGCGTATGAGCAACACGTGTCAGAGTGCAAAATCCTTAGACTTGCTGATTCTAGGAAGCATATCCTAGCAATCAGGCAGTTTGTAAAAGAGCTTCCCATTGATTCTAGGAAGCATATCGTAGCAATCAGGCAGTTTGTAAAAGAGCGTTCCATTGATCCTTTTTCAGATGATTTATTTCGTGCCTTCCATGGTTCAAGTTGGCATTTTTTCGACATTGATCTTCATTCAGATTTATGTGATGCTAAACCATGAACTCTTGTTTTCTGGATTGTACTCTTCATTGGAACTGAATATCAAATTTTTATTATGATATAGGAAAATGTTCTTTCTTTACCTTTTGTTTCCTCAGATTAATGCCTGTTGTCGAGCTCCCAGCCTTACTGATGCATGACTGTTTCTTTATGTGCATGCCTTTTAACATGCCTCTTTTATCCTTTATGAACCTTGACGTTTCCAAATGAGATATATTCACGATTTTATAAAAAGTTGGGAGTTAAACATCCTATTTGCTTTACAATCCACTGACTGCCTGTTTTCTGATGTTTCAAAAGCAATGCTTGAATCTCACACATGGAGGTGGGAGAGTTGATGCTTTGTGTTCTTTTACTTCGCGCTTCCTTATGACTATCTGAAAAAGAGGTGAGTGATAGTACATATCTAGCTTATGCATCAAATGTTGTAAATTACTTGAACTAAGGGTCTATTGAAAATAACCTCTTTAGCTTTCCCAGATACCACTTGTGGAATTACATTGATATGTTGTTGTTGTTGCTGCGTCAAATGCTGTAAATGCTGTCATGATGAATTGAGTGGTAACATCTTTTTGAAAAATGAATGCTCTAGGTGGGATTTGATTATTTCAATTTCCATCTGGACTAGAGATGGAATATGTATTATAGAGAGTTACATGTACTTGTCCTTTAGGTGATTTGATTTTGAAAATGTCACAAATCCATGTCACGTATCTTGCGATTTGGCCTAACAGGCCTTGCGACTCTGTTCATCATCGAACATAAAAATGTGCATGTGATGTGAACTTGGGTTATCATTTAAGAAGTTTTTATGTGTCATCTCCCATTCCGATACAAGATTTGTCTAAGGTGTCATGTGCATTCTCACTTCAAAAGCTTGCTATTGTAGAAGCCTACTAGTCCTTTTCTTCGATCCATCCTCTGATACGTGTGCCACCATAAATATCTTTTACACTAGGAAAAATGGTTAAATATACTTCTCAACTTTGTGATTAAATATCTTTTACACTAGGAAAAATGGTTAAATATACTTCTCAACTTTGTGATTTAGAGCAGATTTACTCTGTTAAAAATATAGTGCATATGTATCCTTGAAATGCAGAAATTGTTCTTGGTGCGTATGTACCCTTGAAATGCAGAAATTGTTCTTGAGGGTTAAATATACCTCTCAATATTTGGTATCAATTTTTTTATCCCAAAACATCACATCTACAAAACTTAGATGCAGAAATTGTTCTTGAAATGATTGAAGAACGCGTAAAAAATGAAATTCATCAAGAACACATTTTTTATCCAAATAAAATATTGTCATCAATGGGAGACGATCGTTCAACCCCGAAACAGAAAATGTCAGTTGATCTTAACATTTAACTCGTAAAATAGTTGAGGTGTCTGTAAGTTGTCCCAGACACCATCTGATCATAGAAAATGATGCGAACACAAATTAAATAACCAGACACTACATGCTTGTTTCACTACTATATTCTTCCAAATCCATAGCTCTTTTGCATTAAAGATGAAATAATTTTTTCTTTCCTAATGACTTTTTCAAACATTTTTACATTATTTTTAGTAATGTGGAGCATGCTTGGTGCAGATTCTAATAAGTCACAATTTATTATGGTTTGTTTAGCTTTAAGTCACAATTAGCACCAAGTATATGATGTCTTTAATAATAGTTTCCAAAAGAGATCTGCACATTTGTCCCTTCTTAGTTAAAATTACTGCTGTTAAAGGCACATAATAAACTAAATTATAGTGTAAAGAATTTTTACACAATTTTTCCAGTTATATTAGATTAATAACTAGTCGTGATTATCGAGCAATATGTAGTATAGAGAGTTACTTTTAATTGTCCTTGAAGTGATTTGATTATGTAAATATCCCTAACAGAAGAAGGTAATGAATCAAATGTACGAAGGAGAGGAAAAAAGACGCGGAAGATGTATATATTTTCAAGCTTGCAAACAGAAAGCAGAATAATACTGCAACAAACACATGCATAATTTTCAAACACTCAAAACCATAATCACTTAAAAAAAAGTAAAACCACTCAAATATGAAATCACAAAATGAGGGAAATGCAACACTCTGAAGCACAAACAATACATGACTCCAAGTAATACTGAACGACGAGACTTTACTACAGAAACCAGAAAACCAAAAAGCTTTATATTTCCAAAAACGTGTTCTTGATTTTGTTAAGCCTCTTGACTACATCCTTCATGGTTATCCTTGACTCTGGTGTTTCCTTTGTGCAATCTAAAGTCAATTCTATCAAGGAAATTATGCAGTTTTCACTTTTAGAAGTGATTTGTTCTTCCTCAGGAAAAAGATTGGCATCCACAACCTCTATGATAGTTCTTGGAAATGCTCGCCTTATCCACTCCCTCAAGCCAAGATTTTCGTTGAATATCTCTGCATCAGTTGGTCTTCTTGTTGTCAAAACCTCCATTAGCATGATACCATAGCTGTAAACATCGCCACTAGTGGACACTATTCCTTCCGAGCCATATTCTTAAAAGAACAAAAGATGAATTTTTTTTATTCATCCCATATAACAATAAAACAAACGAACACTTGCTTTTTATTTAGATTTTGGAAGCGCTTAGTTATAATTTGTGTAGTAAAAAAGAAAGAGACTAGTATACCTGGTGCAATATATCCGAGAGTGCCCAATGTCTCGGTATGTGCCATGGACTTGCTTACAGCTAAGATTTTGGAAATTCCAAAATCACCAACATGTGCCACCATTTCTTCATCCAAAAGAACGTTGGCTGGCTTTAGATCGCAATGAATGATACGAGTGTGATGGCTGTGATGCATATATTCAACAGCCACAGCCACATCAACATTATGGAAACCCTTTGAAGAAGGTTCAAGTGGCAATCTTCTTTGTACAACCAATTCCAAGACTCCCGTTTGGCATATACTGCAGGACAAAGGCTCTAATGTATTCGCAAGAGCAAGTAGTAATCACCGATACAAGATTTCTGTGCCTAACATTTCTCATCACTTCACATTCAGTATCAAACCTCTTGCATACTTCCTCATTTTGCAAATCTAGAACCTTTATTGCAACCACAATTCCGCTAGATAATGTACCTTTGTACACTGAGCCAGAACCTCTTAAATTTGATCCATCAAAATAATTTGTAGCTCTTTGAATCTCGTGATAAGCTACTAATTGATGTGTCTTGACCTCCGGTACCTTTTCCACGTCTTTGGACTTTCCCTTCTTTTGTAGTTTCATTATCCAAATTGAAGCAAACAAGGATATTCGAAAGGATGAAGTAACCACTGAAATAACAATTTTTAGCACAAGCTTCTTAAACTTTGATTGATGTCCAAGATTAGTGACAGCACAAGCAGGAACATCCAATATGTGCATTCCACCTAGGCCTTTGTTACCAAGAAATGATTGCAAAGTGGAATTTGCAAACACACCATTAGGTATTACACCTTCTAAATCATTAAATGAAACATTGATGGCTTTAAGGTACAAGAGTTTTTCCAAAGACTTAGGAATAGTACCTGACAAGGCATTTAAAGACAAATCCATGAATTCTAAGCTTATCAAGTTGGCAAAGGATAATGGAATTTGGCCTGAAAATGAATTGTTTGACAGGTCAAGAGACTCCAGGGTTTGGAGTTCACCCAGACTGTTTGGTATCATGCCCGAAAGGCGGTTACTAGAAAGATATAGATCTACAATGGCTTTCAGTTCTCCAATATCCAGTGGAACTTCTCCCTCTATAGAATTTTGTGACACGTCTAGGTGGAGAAGGCCACTCATCTTCCAAAGACTCAAAGGAAGCTTTGATGCAAAATTGTTATAACTCAATGAAAGATATTGTAGCATGCTGAGATTTCCTATACATGCTGGAATTAACCCAAAGAGCTCATTACCATCTAGGGCTAATTGAACCAAATTAGATAAACGACATACCGCCTCTGGAATATGTCCCTGCAATTTATTGATAGTTAGAGATAGTCCTTGGAGTTGTTTAAGCTTACCAATCTCAGAAGGGATACTTCCCACCAAGTTGTTTCCTCTAAGGCTTAGAGATATTAGACCACTCATGTTGCCTATACCTGTGGGGATGGGGCAATTGATGTATGCATCTATTATTGCAAATAATTCAATAGTTGATGAAAGATTTCCGATAGTATCGGGCAGAGTACCATTTAACATATTGGTACTCACATCTAAATATTGCAACATCCTACAGTCTGCCAAGGAATTGAAGAATCGCAACTCATGCTCTCTTGGTTCATTGGTAAGTTGATTATGATCTAGGTGCAGCAGTTGCAGCTCACGAAGATTTCCCAAATTAGTTGGAATACTGCCACTGAAAAAAGTTGCTATTTAGCTCCAATGTCTTAAGTTTGGAAGCATTTGTGATATGTGGAGGAATTTCCCCTTCGAGATGATTTTTAGACAAGTAAAGTCTTTCAAGGTTCGGAAGATGAAGACCTGTAGTGGCTGGAATTCTACCCGAGAGGTTGTTGAGATTGAAAGCAATCATTTCCAAAGAGGACATGTTAAAAATAACCTTCGGAATTTGACCAATAATATTATAATTCTGGCCAAGGTTTAATTGTCTCAAATTTGACAGCTTCTCTAATTCTGGAGGAACTTGCCCTCCTATGCAATTGTTTGGACAATCCAGATATTCAAGAGTGGATATATTTCCCAATGA
>JAJOOS010002269.1:0-57944 GCA_029582725.1 Solanum chiquidenum
TAAGGGGAATTATGATTCTAAGTGTTTGGGGCTGGAAACTTTGAAGTTTAGAAGGTTTAGAGTTGGATAAACTAAGGAGAAAAGTCGAATTTTTTGGGGAAAAGGGCTGGGGCGTCGCGCCAGCCATCGCCCCCCAAAAGGGACTCTGAAGTCCAGCCCTTGGGACGGCGTGCCTAGAAGAGCACCCAGCAGGCCTCTCTGAAGTTTGAGGGCTGGCGCCCCGCGCCTCTCAGAGCGCCAAGAACGCCAAGTCTTCCCATTCCTTCCCCACTTTTTCATGCATGTTCCTCGGTAATGTACCTATGTTTTATAGTTGTTTTCAACACTCTAAAGTACATCTAGACATCCCGAACTCATCCATAAACATGTGATCATATACCTTGAATCCATAATCCAATTCAAGGCGAGTTAGGATCAAAGTCAAGTGAAGTTAGAGTCAAGCCTAGAAGTTAAGAAGTAAGTCGAAGCAAGTCTTTAAGGTTTTCCAAGAGTCTTCATTGAACGTTTTAACTTCATTTTAAGGCTCGAGTTTTAAGTTAAGTAAAGAGTATAGAGTTTCATGTTAAGCCAAGAGTATAGAGTCAAGTTCTTTTCTCAAAAGTTATTAGGGAACTAAGTATTCCCAAAGAAGTTTATAAATGTTTCCACATTTAAGATGAGAGGAAATTGAGATTTCCAAAAAGAGTTTTGAGCAGTTTGAGTACTATCTCTTTTAAGAAAAAGATGAGTTTTGCGAAAGAGTTTCTAAAACATGATTAGTATGAAAATCGAGTATGCCATCAATGTTTAAACAGTATGGTCTCGAGATATACCATCAATGTTTATGCAGTATGACTTCCCGAGTCATCAATGATCATATTAAAAATATGGTTTTGATATGTTCTTTTTAGAAAGAGTTTTCAAGAGCAATTACCTCTTTTAAGAGGGTAGCTTTGAGCAATTTTCTCAAACTAAAGAAAGATGTGTTTAAAACACTTATGAGATAAAGTATTTTTGGGAGTAGTCTTGAGCACCGAATTGGGGACACGAGTTCATATTAACTCCACTCTCCATAAGAACCATATAGCCAAACATGGGATTGAATGGGTCATACTTTTTAGATGATCACGAAAGTTAAGCTAGTGGATCCACTAAGTTAAAGTTAAAAGTAAGGTCCTATATCACGGCAAGGTATAGGATGGTCCTTGGGCAACGTGAGGTAAAACGTTGTATCACCACTAGGGCTCATAGTGGTGGTTATCGGTTAGAGAAACTCCCACAGTAGAAATTGCATGGTTCCTCGAGGGGTTTTGCTTAGTATGGATGGGGGTATGGGACTTCATTTATGCATTTCACAAGTAGACTTTGAGAGGAAGCATGGTATTTTTATGATATTATAAATATGATTTTGACGTCATGTTTTAAATAGGTTTACAAGCTTTATATATTGCATGTGTCTTATTGATTTATATTGAGTTCAGTTATTCATGAGTTGAACAGAGCCAAGGTAAGTGTTCTCTTGTACTCCTTTCAAGCTTAAGTTGTTGTTTAGCGGTCCAACTCGCATACTCGTACATTCAATGTACTGATGCCAGTTGGCCTGCATCTTTTTATGATGCAGACGCAGGTACCCAGGATCATCATCCAGCACGCTATTGATCCAGTTGAGCACTCAAGAGTCAGTGGTGAGCCTCCTTGTTTCCGGAGGACTCTGTTATTTTGTGTTCCTAGATTTGTTTTATTAGGATGTTGTGGGGTCTGTCCCAACATCCATCTCAGTATTATAGAGGCTTAATAGACAGTCATTCAGTTAGTATTAAGTCTCTCATCTATGTATATAAATAAGTATTCTATTTTGAGACTTGAGTTGCCTTTTGGGCCAGATCTTATCAGTTGGGTTCTTTTATGACCTTTCATTGCATTGAGTTATTCTGTCGAGTTAGGTTTCCGCTGAGTTAAGAAAGCCAGGCCAAGGGTTTGCTTGGGGGCCAACAATGGTCTTCGAGTGCCGTCCACGTCTAGGGTGTAGGCTCGGGGTGTGACATTTACTTCCCTTTTTATCAGTCCCAATACCTGAGGACCCTTTCCTGGATCTGGTCCCTGGTTAGATTCTGCATTTGTGAGGATCATCAAAATACCTAGAATATATCATTCTTGATTATCACTAACATGATAACTGACAAGGCTAAAGTAATGTGGACAGAGACAGTTTCCAGATCAAATATTGTTATAGAGAAGTTAATTGTACAGGTGACTGTCTTGCTAATTTTGGTTCATAGTATATGAGAATAACTCTTCCGGATAAGATGGCTATCAGTATAGTAAGTATCTATCTTTGACATTCAAGTTTAGTTAACTGTTCCAATTGCTCTGCCGCATCATTCCTCAGCAGATGCACAGGCCTGAAAAACACACCAAAATTTTACTTCATGAAGGAAAGACTAGTTTGGTAACTAATGCAGGACATAATTAAACTAAGCACACTCACACTTAATGCTTCATGCACAAGGGTCTGAACAAGGATATCTGAAAGTTCTAGTCATAATCATCTTTCTCGATCGAGCACCATCACCTTGAACAAGATATCTATCAGGTAGGAAAATTTGAGAGGGTTGCTTTACTTGAAGATCTGTTGAAGATACAATTAGATCTTCCGCTATCCTAAATTGAACCTCCATGTTTAACATGGTACAAATAAGAAAATGACCCCTGTAATTGTATCGCTAAAGTTAGAGAGCTTGATCATTACATTTCACTACCAAACTGTGTTACAATATTTATTATATATCCGATTAACCTGCCAGAGTAACATACAACAAATCCCTAGAAGTTATCAGGTACATACCAATTTTAAGGCAAAGTGACTGATACACTTTTATCCATTCCCACCATGCTCAATGTTAAATGCTCGTAGTGACATGGAATATGAAGCAGAGATGTCATGCTGCATTGACGAGACATTCTGACACAACAAACATGGAAATGAAATATGAATTGAATTTAGATCCCTCATCATCACCCTATCTAGCATGTGAATAACCGACTCAAGTTCCATGTGTCTGAGTATTTCTGATTTTTTTTCTAAACTAGAGCACATCTGTAGAGTCAAATATTTAAGGGAACTGATGCACTGAGATGGAAACCTCTTACGCTGTTTAATTAGTTAATACTTATGTCCAAGACGTTGTTTCCACGACTTGAAACCTCTTTACTTTAGAAGTATAAAAAATCCAATCTTTGCACATTTCATAGAAAGTATAAGCAAAACTTCCAACTTACATACTTTCAATAACAACTTCCATAGAAACATGCTTTGAAAGATTAAAAGAGCACTTCTTTCATAAATTGATAACATGTAAAAAACAATAGAGTTACCATCAAATACTGATCGGTAGCTCGTATACAAATATACAAAAGAAGATCATCTTACCAAAAACTTGGACTTATCGTATCTCATCCTTAGACTTGGTAGCTGCCACTTATTCAAATTATAGTCTCCTTTGGAGGATTGCAGCAAATTCTGATAAATGGAAAAAGAGATATAGGCAGGGTATGTTAACTCTGTAGCCTTCTTTGCAACCACATCCGCTACTTGATTGGCCTCTGTAACAGCGAAAAATCTCTATAGTTAGGAAAAGATAACCTCATAACAACTTTCAAGTTCCAAATAACAAGGAATTTAATACTACTATATACATACTGATTTTTGTCACCATATTTACACGACACATATTATCATTCAAAACATTTAATCAAATTACCTTATAGGCATGACTTTCATAAGAAAGAACTGTAGTTAAGACAAGTCTTAACTGACCTCAAGATTCTTCCTTTCTAGCAAGGTTAACTTCTATGTTTGCCAACACCATTCAGCATACAACTAAATCTACATAATAATCGGGGTTCAATTTATTACATCAAATATACAACTAATAGCAAACATGGCAAGAAGAACATATGAGTTACCTAGTGTAAACATTATGTCATACCTTCTATTTTATAATTATTTCTTCCATTTAACTAAGTCTCAAATGATCCTATATCCCGGAGCTCAACATATGTCCAAGAGATAGTTAATGAGATAACTTAATACAATGCAAATTTCCTAATATATTATACTTGCATGTATAAAGAAACAATTTACTGCATATATAAAACGCCAATAAATATACAACGACTATTTCTCCTTAAACATGGATTTAAATTCATCTATGATAAATCGGGCATGTGTTTAGGGGTGTCAAATGAGTGTGTTGAGTCGAATTTGGAGGGGTCAAAATAAAACATGTTGAGTTAATAAATGAGTTGGTTATTAATCCGCCCAAATGTTATTAATTGGGCTGAAACACATTGAGTCAAAATGGGCTAAACAATGGGTAGTCCAACCCACCCAACTCTTACTAATGTTATTCATGTATCAATTTGATCTATATATCAGCCAAACTTTTAGATGGGCTGAATTAGACCGATCAAAATGAGTTGAGTTAATAATTGACGCTAATGAGTATATTTAGAATATCAGGGCTGTTCTAACTTAGAATAGTCCAATCAGTCCGGTCCATTACAGAATGGACATATCCTTGCAATATAGTAGAAAGGCTTAGAACTGTAAGAGATGGAAACAACATAAGTTTGGTGGAACAAGGCTCCTTATGGCACAAACAAAGTGAACACTGATGGGAGTTTCTCACAAAATTATGTGCAAAGATAGTATATGTGGAATTGTTAGAGATAGTCAAGGTGATTTAATCATGGTTTTCTCTATTTCAGTTCAATGTAGCAGTAGCAATATCGCTAAATGAAGCTACTGCAACAAAGTTTGGAGTGAAAGGGTGTTGTCTCAATGGAAATACTTAGAACTTGACTAAATGCACAACCAACATGGTGACAAAGGACGACACTTTCTACTTGAAGCTTAACCAGATTGTGGACAAAATCATTAACTACAAGAAGAGGGCTGGAATCCAAATCACTGACCGCTACAGAGAAGGAAACCAAGTAGAAAATTTTCTTGTTGCCTTTTTCATTCTAAGGACACAGGTAGACACTAATGTGCCAACAAAACAAATACTAGTGTGCCTACTATAACCAAACATGGGAAATGAACAACTACAAATCATAGAGATAAAGTGAGTTGGTAGAAGAGAAATGGAGGAGGAGGAGACATAGGCTTGTCTGAAGTATGTCAACGCAGGCTACAAGTTAAATATTCTTTGAAAAAAACAAAAAAATGTATAGCATTAAAAGCGCGGGAAAACTGACCACGTCATTAATTTTTTACATATAATGTAACAAACTAGAATTCTCAACACAATTACTCGAGTACTATATAATCACTCATAACCAAATTACAACACCAACACTTAAACTATTGAATTTGGAAACTATTGAAATAACAAGTAACTAAGAATAGAGATAAGAATGGAGGATGAGAAACTTAGACTGTAGAAAGTGTTATGTATTCATCACCAACTTAGTTAATATCTATGACATGCCAGAGAAGTATCTAGAATATTCAAAGTTATAAAGAAATGGAAGGATATATCTAGAATGATTGTTCCTGAGAGAAAGTGTAGAAATATTCTAGAAGGGATAGTTCTAGAATTATGTAGTTGGAGGAACATTCTAGAGTAGAATAGTACATATCCTTCACTAGATCCTTCCTTCGATCACCACCTATAAATAAAGGTGGCCATTTGAGTTGTAGCCAAGAAAGTAAGCAAGCAAGTAAGGAGTGTTTACACAAGACAAGAGTGGGTGCTCAACCTAGACCCCAAGTAAATATATTGTTGGGCTATATAATTCTTGATCCTCTTCGTGGTTTAGCCTTAGGCCCAACAACTTGACTAGCGTATGGGATATCCATGTTCACAACATATAATTCCATCCCCACATGGATACAATTTATATACTATTCCATCTACACATGGATACTATTTATATACTACTCCACTAGATTAAACTAGAAAAATCAGGAAGGCATGATATTGTGACATGACAAAGACCAAAAACAATAGAGAAACCAAACATAATAAAAATGGAAAAAACCAAACAAATGAAAAGTCTCAAATAAGTGTATCAATATAAATGATAATTGCAACAACACATATCTCTCAGTCTTGAGATTTTCAAAAGTCACAAAGAAGGGAATGCATCATCCTTCGAAATCATCAATTGTCTAAGTTTTAAAATCTTCAAAACAAACAAACAAACAACATGAAATTAAACCATCATAAATCAGAGCAACCCAATGCTGCTTTGATTTTTAAAATTATGCTGCTCAAAAGGCAATGAACAGAAGCCACTACCTCCATTTGTTGCTGCTGGGAGGTTGAATTATTTTGACCAAAAATCAATATTTGAAAAGCCACGGTCAAAATTGAACCATTTTGTGCATTTTCAGTACTGTCACTTCAATTGTCAATGGAGGTGATGCAACAAAAGTTCCCATTTTCCCCTCATGTATCATCATAAGTCCCGACGGTCGCCATGCATTCTATCAATGTTTGTCTCTTGGAGCACTAGCATTTCCTTTCGCATATAAGGCTGCGTATACATTACAACAATTAAGAAATACTAGTGGAAGTACTAAAAGAGATAATGTGAAAGAAGATTTTCAAATTATCAGTGTATATAAATTAAATGCAACAAAAGATAGTCCTTGTTTTTGTGTGTGCTTTAATTGTTAACTGACTACAAGTCAAAAGTGAAATTGGACCATAGAAAATGCCTTTTGATTCAATAATCAAAGATTAAAAGACCTAAAGGACGAAAACATACAAGTTAGAAACTTTGATATTTCAATATGTGAAAAAAAATGAGTCCAATCATAAATAATATTATTTGATTCTTGAAAAATGTCATTATTACTTGATAATTTAAGCAGAAAATAGCAAACGGTAAATATATAAATATGACAAATACCTGAATGATTGTGATACTGTTTCCTGGAAAAGTTCCTATTAGTACTAGAGCTAACTCAACCATATTATTCCCACCGGTCAAAATATCCCACTGGAAAAAAATCAAATGATAAACATTATCATAATTTAAGTTTGTGAGATGAATATTGTTTAAAATCATATAATTAATGTTGAAGATAAAGTAAACTGAAGATATAGAACATGTTAAACAACCTGGTCCCATCAACGTGTACAATGGAGTTAGAATCACACTAGGATTATTGAAGATAAAGAAAACTGAAGATATGGAAGGGGTTAAACAACCTGGTCCAATCAACGTGTACAACGGAGTTAGAGGCACACTAGGATTAAACTACTTAATTATATCGACTAGGCTGCTACTTCTTGTACTAGAAGAAGTCGACCAGGATTAGATTATTTTTAATTGCATTATTATTATAGTACTAATATGTATTGTAGTAGGACTATAAGTATAACTAACTTATGACTCTACAATTCTTTCCCTTTATAAGAAGTATGTACTAATTTTTTTTAATCATCAATACAATCCTTGATATCTCTAATCCTAGACGTGAGAATTCTACATGGTATCAGAGCTTAAAAGCTCTTCCACTCTCTGAGTATTGATAAAAAACCACACGTTCAACTGCAATGGCACCCTCTACCAACACTACCAACTCATTGCCGCTTGCTCTATTAAACTTAAGCCAACAAACTAACTCATATGGAGGAAACAAATATCACAATTGATTCAGGTGATGAGACTAACCTATCCATCATAGAGAATGACGTACTAAAAATTGTTGTTCCACTGGACAGACTATTGGAAAACTTGTAGCCATTGAGAAGGATGCAAAAGATAGTGGCAACATTGATGACTGTGAGGAGAAAGATGTATTGCTAAAGAGTTGGATCTTAGGCACCTTGATAGAAGAAAGCATGTACCTAATTGTGGGCTGCTCAACTGCCAAGGAGATGTGAGAATTCTTGAAAGAAACTTATCTTCAAACAATAAAAGATAAGGAGTTTCAGCTTAAACAACGACTACAAAGTGTTAGTCTAGGAACCAAAAAGTTTGATAGATACATCAAGGAATTCAAAGGCATATGTGATGGCATTGCATCCATTCACAAACCTGTGGATGAATATAGCAAAGTAATCAATTTTGCTAGAGGTTTAGGTCTCAAATACAAGACCTTCAGAAATGTCATGTTAGGTAAGACACCATATCCCACCCTTGATCAATTTGTTAATGCTCTCACGGATTTTAATATAAGGGAAGATGAAGAAGAGGTGCCACAACAAAGCCATAACATGGTATTCTCTGCCCAAAGATGCAGGGGAAGGGGAAACAACAACTTCAACTCCAGAGAAAGAGATTTCAAGTCTGCTGGATAGGGAACAAGTTCTCAGAATAGTCAATATGGACTAGGTTCTCCGAACAATCAAAATTTCCCAAGTGAAATAAGGAGAGAAACAATACTCAGTCATGTCAAAATTGTAGTAGGAATAATCATATTGCTCTTAATTGTTTTTACTGGTGGTACTACTCGTATCAATCTGCCGATGAACTACCACTAGCAACGACTTGACATCACATTCATACCGAAGCATTGACAAAATAAGTTTTTTGCTGGGTGTTTGAAGATAGCTAGGAGTAACCGTTCCTCCACTCTATAGCTTGAGGGGAAGTTTTGAAAATAAAGAAAACTGAAGATATGGAACAAGTTAAACAACCTGGTCCAATCAACGTGTACAACGAAGTTAGTGTCATATTAGGATTAGGCTACTTAATTATATCGACTAGGCTGCTACTTCTTGTACTAGCAGAAGTTGACTAGGATTAGATTACGACTAGGATTATATTACAACTAGGATTCGATTATTTTTAATTGCATTATTATTATTATTATAGTAATAATATATATTGCGGTAGGAATCTAAGTATAGCTAACTTAGGACTCTACAATTCTCTCCCTATATAAGGAACATGTATTCACCAATTTTAATCATCAATACAATCCTTGATTTCTCTAATCCTAGACATGAGAATTCTACAATTAAAATAATATATGTACAATGCCAAGACTAGCAAAACATGTACATAACATAACATGGGAACATAATATTAGCAAATCAATCAAATTCAGGATTTTAACTTAATCTATACTACCTTAAAAACATGAACTCCTAGATTGAATGTTAAAATTACTATAATTCCCCTAATTAAAAATACTTAATTTATTTTATCTATTAATTTAATTATTTGTATTATATTAAAAGTAGATACCCTTTCATATTAAAGAGTTGTGACTTTTCCAAAGGGTTGTGACTTTTTTGACGGGTTTTGACATTTTCGATGAATTGTGACTTTTCAGAAGGGTTATAATTTTTTCATAGGGTTGTGACTTTTCCAAAGGGTTGTGCCTTTTCCAATGAGTAATGACTTTTGCTAAAGGTTGTGACTTTTTCGAAAGGTTGTAACTTTTCTGATAAGGCACAATTAACACCTATTCATACTACTATTTGTTAGCTATAAATAGAGGGGCTTCCTCTCACTTTTAAACTACGATTTTTTTAAAGTTTTCTACTCTTCTTCTTCTTAAATAATCTCAGGGTTATTTGCAACAATTATTAAGTTCAAAGTTCAACAAAATTCGAGGTACTACATAACAAAGAGTTGGTGAACAAATTGTAGCAAATCATTCATAAAGTCACACTCGTATTTTTTCTTACGATTTTCATGAGATAACACTGACGAAAAGTTGTGGGAAAGACAATAATAATAAACAAATATGAAAATAGTCACATGATTTGGGTAAGATATTTCATTTTTTTATAATTATTTTGTTACCCTCCGATGAAGGATTTTCTTTTAATTTTGCTAAAACAACGGGCATCAATGTAGTCTATTGAATCATTGGTTTTGATGTTAATTCCACTATTTCAAAAATAGATTTTCACTTTACTTATAATATGATAATATGGTCATGATAATAATTTTTTTAATAGATATGTAAGTAAAAGTGAACGGAAAAAGTAAAGTGGTGGTGGCAAGAGATTTTAATCAAATGGAACACTATAGTGAATATAGCATGATCATATATTTTCGTCTTCCTTCTTCATTGGCTATGTATCGTTCCATATTTTAAAAAAATATTTATATTGAGTATGAAAGTTTTTAAGTATGAATTTCCTGTTATTTTGTGTCCATTTTAATTTCAGAAAATGGTATGTCACAAGATACACTCCTTGCTATCTATATAAAATAGATAAGAAAATAGTGATTGATCATAAAATAATCTTAAATCAAATTAAAGATTCTATAAAAAATACTTTTAATTTTATTCATCTATTAATTTTTATTATTTAAAAAGTTTAATATTTTATATCACGATACAACTTCTATAATATACTAGATACTTTCATTAGACAACAAGTAAAAAATAGATTATGTATAAAGATAAAATTTTCAAATATTTATGGTAATCCTTATTGGTGTCATGCACATACTAAAGTTAAAGTATGAATATTTAAGAGAAAAATTATACTTAAATGGTGTTCATAATTTATGTTCATAACCTCAAGAGGAAAGACTATTGGTGACATTTTTTGTATTGATATTTTTTTAAAATTTTGTTGGTTAGATTTGCTTACAAAATTTAGCAAAGTACAAAATAATACTACTAAAGAAATTTCAATTTCTCCCCATATTTAAACTTTGAATGTATTTTGAAATGTTTCAATGATATCTGGTCATTTTGATCTCAAATTACAAGTAACTCTATGACAATTTTTATTAATCATTTAAAAGCACTTGTCCTATGTTCTTTAAACTATAATTATTTACTAAAAAAAATTTAATTTAGTAATATTAATTCTATTTTACAACATCATATACTATATATACATATACACGTGCAACACACGTGCCGTGAAACTAGTAGTTTAAAAAATTCTTAACATTGAACTCATTCTATTTTTTATTTTAAAATTATGACATTTGTTGAATTATTTGAAAGTTTCACATAATTATCTATACATGGATTGATAAAGGGCAATTTATATATGAGTATTTTTAGGGGTCATTTGGTTAACAAGTTATATTGGGATTGAAAAATGTAAAATTTACTTTTTTTTATCAAATGTTTGGCTCATTGCATTAAAAATTGAATATCCAGTGCAAAGTTTAAAAATAAATAAAAATATCCAGTGCAAAGATATTTACAATCATACCTTTTTATGACAATCATTCTTGGCCCTATCACAATATTTCACCTATAATATACTATAACAACAACATTCTGTGTAATCCCATAAAGTGGGGTCTGGAGATGATAGAATATACACAAACCTTAGCACTATCTCTTGGAGGTAAGGAAACTTTTTTCGAAATAACCTCGATCAATTGAATATAATATCATAGTTTTATTTGGAACCGTTATCAATATCATGTTATATCATTATATTCTCAATAATAACATTTCACTGTAACAACTAAACGAATTATCTGAACAATTATCATTATTATGAAGAGGTTTGATACATACCTGACTCCTTGTCTTGTCATCTTTGAAGAAATTGAAGACATTTTGGAATGAAAGAGGAAGCCACAAAGAAGTAGCAGCAGTGACAATTAAGCCTTTTGGTTGGGTAGTTTCTTCATTTTTTTCTTATTGAAATCCTATCTCCGCGGTTTAACTATGATGAAGTTGGAAAATCTAATTTGTCTGTCATGCTTAGGATTTCAAAAAAGTTCTTCACCATCCTTTGAGATATTTGTATTGTATTTTTCAGCCCTTCTGGATCATTAAACGTTGAAAATAAAAATAAAAATAAAATATAAAAACAACATATATATCCAGTGTAATCCTACAAGTGGGGTCTAAGAATGGTGTTCCTACCTTGAGAAGGTAAAAAACTTGTTTATGATAGATCCTCATTCAAGTAAAGTATACCAAAATTCATATATGTAAAGAAAATATAGTAGTTACATAATCAGAGCCAAGGAGACAACATGTAAATACTAAAATCGAAAGATAAAATATTAGGAAAGTAACCATAACAATACTCATAAGGAAAAAGGTAAGGGTGTGTTCTTGTTTTTGGAAAAATAATTTGTTTTAGGAATTCTATTTTTATCTTCAGTATTTGGTTGGAGAGTTAATATCTTTTCTATATATATAAAAAACTTTTATTTAAGATTAATAAAAAATATTAACAGACCGGAAAGTATGATGAGATCTTTACACGTTAAAGGTGATAGTGATGTCCGAGTGTCGTTAAAGCATTGCTATAATGTTCAAAGTGGAGATGATTGTGAAGGAAAATGACTTAAAAATTAGAGAATCAGTCATTTTTCTTGCTCCTTCGGTTGGAAAATATTTTCTCTAAATAATTTATTTTCTGACCAGTCAATAAACATCAAAAGATGACTAATTTTTTTGAAAAAAGTTAAATCATACCATACACAACCCTAAAGTTAAAATTGAGAAAATCTTAAATAAATATAACTTCCGCCTAAAACTAAAAGAAGGGATCATTTTCTGGGCCCTTTCAGACAAAAAAACATTTTCTCTAGTCGAACATGAAAAAAATACTTTTAATAATGCCTTTAAAGATGATTAATTTTTAAAAAAAGTCATGTTTTAAACGTATAAACAAACAAAATGGATGGATTTGGACCCCCTTCAAGGTTTTATATTTTTAATTAAAGTTGCATTGAAGTGATCAATGATTTGCAATAGATCCTTATCTTACCTTATAAATTAAAATTCAAAAAGTAGTAAATAAATAAAAGGGGATATAAAACTGAACCTCCTTGTGAAATCACGCCTAGTAGGGCATGTTAAACCCATTGCAAAATTAGATCTCTCAGACATCCTTTGAAGTGTAACAATCCATCTTTTAGCTCCGTATGTTTGACGACCACACAACAAGCCCCTAAAGATACGATTAACCTGATTTTTTTCATATACTTGAACATGTTCCACTGAAGTAACCTGCAAGAGTAAAAATAATTAGCTTGTTGGAAAATAATTAGGAACGTATGTTGAAAATTCATGTTTTCTTAGAAGTGGATGTTATAAGGAAAAGACTGATTAGGACAATATCAGGAAACAATTATTCATCCTCACTCGTTTAGATTCGAACATCTGGGACATGAATAAGATAGTATGGGCTGGAGTTCAACATTGTTAAATGAAGAATAGTGATAGGTCTGATGACTCCAGTAACATGTTAAAAAGATGGTTATTGAATCTAACTCCATCCTAAAATATAACTTATAAGTTCGTTGGGGAATTTCCAAGGCTATACATGTAACAACCGGTTTCCGTCATTATAGAAAAGCCAATAGAGAAAAATTTTGGTAGTACTTGAAATTTCTCAACCTAGTCCAGATTTGAACGAAATTGCAGTCAGTGAGATCTAGGGAAATATGGTAACAAATGGGAGATCTAATTATGAATTTGATTACATGAGTACATAGCTAAGATATTAAGGAACCCGTACGACTTTACGGATTTAAATTCGGGCGAGTAGAACTCCCGAAATCGCTCTTAGCATGAGACGGTAGTTCTGAGTGTCATGGGATGAAGGTGTGTTGTGGAATGGGGGTTTGGGAATTCTTAAATTTGCTCATTGTTTTCATGCAAGGCGCTAAGGCGGGATTTTCTCACTAGGGCGGGGCCGCTGTAGCGGGGTGAGGACCGCTGTGGCGGGATCGACGCGACCTAAGTCAGAAATAAACCCCAAAAATATTTTATTCTGCACTTTTAGACTTTGAGAGCTAATGAACGACCCTAGGTGTTTTCTTGACTGTTTTCCACCATTCTTGAGGCTAAATGTAGGGTTTTCACTCCCCGAATCCATTTTTCAATCCGTAAAACTTAGTTTCTTGGGTGATTATTATTGGGGAAGGGTTTTGGAACTGTTTGGATGGTGGGGGAAAAACCCTAATTTGGATATTGGGATCATGGGGTTGATCTAGGGTCAATAGTGTTGATTTTAATCCTGGTAATTAGACATCGTTTATTGATTCCCATCTTATATTGATTGTTTGTGATTTCATGTTGGTGTGATATGTATTTGTAGTTACTTCATTATGATGCATGTATGTATGTGAATGTTGCATTATCGATCACACTAATAGTAAATGAGGATGATTGAATAATTGTATGCCATGAAACATGACTTGATTGTATTATTATGAGAATGTACATTGTGATTATGATTGTGGCTTGTTGAATAGATCGGGTGTTACGTTCTGACACACTAACTGAGATCGGTTGCTACGTATCAGCATAAGCATTGGAACAAGTGTCATGATAAGACACGCTAACTTGGAACAGGTACCACATACCGGTACATGAACTTTTTGGGTGTGGGTTCCATGAGAGGACCACTGACTTGACATAACTGTATATCTTGAGAATTGTGAATTTGTACGTTGTTCATAAGTGATAATTGATATTGTATATGTTCGGTGTATGCATGTTTATTATTTTTTAATGACTTATATGTGTTTCGCCTGTTGGGATAGCCGCGTCATCCTACCAGTACACTATGGTTATGTACTAATATTGCACTTGCTCTTTCTTTATTGAGTACATGACTTCTTCAGGCGGTTATTGAACGACCTCATCTAAAAGATCAGTGATCGTCATCGAATTCAAGGGTGAGCCAGTTCTTCCGGGCTGCCATTAGTTCTATTTTTGTTTACGTCCACATCTTCGGACTAAAACTAGTACTTTAGATTTTCTTATGTTTAATTGGGTTGTACCTATTTCCTTAGACTTATGATCTTTGTTAGAGTTTTGGTACATTGAATTTCAGGTTCTAGGTAGTATTTCCGCATTTGTTTTGTTAGACTTTTGTTGGAGTTTCTGGGAACTCCCTATTTTTCCTTTCTTACACATTTAAACCTGCTTCCGTTTCTTTAAATGTCTTAGTTTTTGATTAACTTGTTTAGATTGGGGTGTAGTAATGGTTCTCCCACCGGAGGGTTAGTGTGGGTGTCAATCACGACGGTCTGGGTTGTGACAAAATTGGTATCAGAGCCCTAGGTTCATTGATTTCGATGTACCAAAATGAATCTAGTAGAGTCTTGCGGAATGGTACATAGACGTATGTACTTTTCTTTGAGAGGCTATAGGATTTTAGGAAATCTCTCTATTTTCTTTTGTCTCCTTCGCGCTATAATTTGGTTCCAATTGGTATCTAATATCATTCACTCTTCTGTCTGTTTATGGTTAACACTAGGTTCAACGACGTCTGGCCCGTAGCTCTTATCAGAGTGCTAAATGAGGAATCCACGGGCAAAAGGTCGCGATCGAGGCAGAGGTAGAGGAAGAGCTAGGGGTAGAGGCCGAGGAAGGGTAGCACCTACTGGGGATGGAGCTCCGGTTGGGGATGCTCCCAGAAATGAGAATCCTCATGCACATCATGAAGAGATAGATGAGAATGTTGAGATTGAGGTTGAGGATGAGGAGAATGTTGGACAAGATGAAGAAGTGCAGGTTGATACTACAAGTATTCCTCCCTTAGACCAAGTTTTAGCTCAACAAATTATGTCATTCTTGAAAGGATTGGTTGGTCCGGGAGTGTTTCCCTCTGTTCAACAACTCAAGCTCCCTCCAATGCCCCTATTGCTGTCACCGTCCCCAAGGTGGGTGGAACTGGAGGTACTAATGCTTTCTTCCATCCTTTGTTGGGTCCTGTTATGACTGGTAACGAACATGAGATGTTGACTAAGTTCTTGAAGTTGAAACCGCCGATGTTCCATGGTTAGGAGAGTGAGGACGCATATGAGTTCATCCTAGATTGTTATGAGAGGCTTCATAAGTTGGGAATTGTCAATCAACATGGCGTGGAGTTTGTGACCTTTCAACTTCAAGGTGAGGCTAAGTAGTGGTGGAGAGCATATGTGGAATACAGATCTTCATTTTTACCCCTACTTACTTGGACCTAGTTTCATGCTCTGTTCTTGGAGAAATATGTGCTCCGGACTTTGAGAGATCGTAAGAAGGATGAGTTCATGGCTTTGGAGCAAGGTGGTATATATGTGGCTGCTTATGAGGCTAAGTTCCATGCTTTGTCTAGATATGCTACGCAATTGGTGACTACTGAGGAAAAGAGGATTCGTCTATTTGTTAAGGGACTAAATTCTGAGTTGCAGGTATTGTCTATTCATATGACCTCTGCAGGAAAAAGCTTAAATAAGGTAACATATTTTGTGAAGAAAGTGGAGGGGGTGAGGCGAGACTACCAGGCTAAGAAATCCAAAAATTCAAGTAACTTTCAGAGTTCTAACTCCAGAGGTTCAGGGAGGTGGACACTTGCACCTCGGCCAATTCAGTCCGCCATGCCCGCTTCTACAGGTAATTACTCAGGGACTCCACCTCAGAATTTAATTCAGGATAGCCAGGGAGCCGCACCTTTGGCAGGGAACACACCAATTTTTTATCGTACTTGCTATAACTGTGGGGAACCTTGTCATATGATGAGAGATTGTCCCTACCTACGCATGATGGATTCCGCGCAACATCAGACTAGAGAAGTGGTACCCGCGGGAAATGGTAATAATGGTCGAGAGCATACACAAAGAGATCGCCCGTCATGACGACAGGGCTTAATGTTATGCCTTTCCGGGCAAGACTGAGGTGGAGGCGTTGGATGCAGTGATCATATGTACTATTCTTTTCTGTGACCGGATGGCTAATGTGTTATTTGATCCGGGTCTACTTATTCTTATGTGCCCGTGCAATTTGCCTCAGAATTTGCTATGATTTGTGATATACTTGATGCCCCCATCCATGTTTCTACCCTAGTTGGAGAGTCTGTCATAGCCACCTATGTCTATCGTGTTTGTCCTATTTTCTTTATGGATTTTCAGACTTGGGATGATTTGGTGATTTTGGATATGACTGACTTTGATATAATATTAGGCATGATTTGGTTGTCCCCTTATTCTGTTGTGCTTAATTGTAATACTAAGTATGTGACTCTAGAAATTCCGGGAAGGGAAAAGTTAGAGTGGGAAGGGGTGTACAAGCCTAAGCAAGCTAAGATCATATCCTCCATTTGGTCTAGGAAACTGGTAGGGAAGGGTTGTTTGGCTTATTTGGCTCATATTCGGGACGTTGAGGTTGAATCCCCCTCTATTGAGTCTATTCCAGTGGTGTAAGAATTTAGAGAAGTGTTTCCTACTGATTTGCCTGGTATGCCTCCGGACAGAGATATATATTTCTACATTGATTTAGAACCTGGTACCCGCCCATTTCCATCCCTCTGTATCGTATGGCTCCGGCAGAATTAAGAGAGCTTAAGGCTCAAATCCAAGAACATCTTGATACGGGATTTATCCATCCTAGTGCTTCACCGTGGGGTGCTCTAGTTTTGTTTGTTAAGAAAAAGAATGGTAGTATGAGGATGTGTATAGCTTACCGGCAATTGAATAAGGTCACCATTCAGAACAAGTACCCATTGCCTCGGATAGATGATCTGTTTGACCAATTGCACATCAGTTTTCTCTAAGATTGATTTAAGGCCTGACTACCATTAGTTAAAGATTAGGCCTGAGGATGTGCACAATATGATGTTTAGGATCTGCTATGGGCACTACGAGTTTCTAGTCATGTCGTTTGGGTTGACAAATGCGCCTGCACCTTTTATGAGTTTGATGAATGATGTGTTCAAACCATTTCTTGATTCGTTTGTTATAGTCTTTATTGATGATAATTTGGTTTATTCGAAGAGTGAGGAAGAGCATACTGACCATCTTCGTATTATTCTGGGTGTTCTTGGGAAACAAAAGTTGAATGTGAAATTTTCCAAGTGTGAGTTTTGGTTAACTTCGGTTGCCTTTTTGGGGCATGTGATTTCAAACGAAGGGTAATGGTAGATCCCCAAAAGATTGAAGCGGTTAAGAATTGGGTTCGGCCTAGCTCTATGACTGAATTTAGAAGTTTTGTGGGGCTCGCTAGTTACTATCGTCGGTTTGTGAAAAACTTTGCTTCTATTGCCACACATCTGACAAATTTGACCAAGAAGGAGGTACCTTTTAAATAGACTGAAAAATGCGAGGAGAGCTTCCAAAAGTTCAAGACTCTTTTGACCACAACACCTATTCTAGCACTACCGGTGGAAGGTAAAGATTTTATAGTTTATTGTGATGCTTCATATTTGAGTTTGGGTGTTGTGTTAATGCAAGATAAGAATCTTATAGCTTATGCATCACGACAGTAGAAGGTGCATGAGAGGAATTATCCAACACATGATTTGGAGTTGGCAGCGGTAGTGTTTTCTCTTAAGATCTGGCGGTATTATCATTAGTTAAGTGTGAGGTGTTTACTGATCATCGCAGTCTACAACATGTATTCACTCAAAAGGATCTAAATTTGAGACAGTGAAGGTGGATGGAGTTACTCAAGGATTATGATGTGACCATCCAATATCATCCGGGTAAGGCTAATGTAGTAGCGGACGCACTAAGTTGAAAGGCGGTGAGTATGGGTAATTTGGCTTGCTTGAGTATAACTAAGTGACCATTGGCTAAGGAAATACTAACCTTGGAGTTTAAATTGATGCAGTTGGGTATCTCAACAAAAGGTAGGGTGTTAGCTAGCATTGAAGTAAGGGCCACATTTATTGAGGAGATCAAGGCCAACAGTTTGAGGATGAGAATTTGAAAAAGCTCAGAAATAAGGCAGTGTCTAGCAAGGCACAAGAGACCACTCTTGATGTGGAGGGTGTGCTCAGTTTCAAAGAGAGGATTTGTGTTCCTAGAGTGGGCGACTTGATTCAAGAATTGTTGACAGAATCCCATGGTTCGTGATATTCCATTCATCCGGGTGTGACCAAGATGTACCAAGATTTGAAGTGAATTTATTGGTGTCCTGGCATGAAGAAAGATATAGCGTAGTTTGTGGCTAAGTGTCAAAATTGCCAATAAGTAAAGTATGAACATCAAAGGCATGTTGCTTTTGAGAATGCCAATTTCAGAATGGAAGTGGGAAATGATAGCAATGGATTTTGTGGTTGGTCTTCCCAAGACTTTGGGGAAGTTTGATTCTATTAGGGTAGTGGTTGACCGATTGACTAAGTCAGCCTATTTTACTCCTGTTAGAATAGATTATAATGCTCAACAATTGACGAAGGTTTATGTTAAAGAGATAGTAAGGATGCACGGGGTTCCCCTTTCTATCATCACAGACCGTGGTACGCAGTTCACCTCCAAGTTTTGGAGGAAATTACATGAGGAATTGGGCACATAACTCACTTTGAGTACAACTTTCCATCCACAGACGGTTGGACAATCTGAAAGGACCATTCAAGTGTTAGAGGACATGTTGAGGGCATGTGTGATTGATTTTGGATGGCATTGGAACAAATTCCTACCGTTGTGTGAGTTCTCCTATAATAATAGTTATCACTCCAGCATAGATATGGCACCGTTTGAGGCACTCTATGGGAGGGGATGTAGATCACCCATAGGATGGTTTGAGGCTGGAGATGTGAAACCTTTGGGGGCTGATTTAGTGAAGGATGCTCAAGATAAAGTGAGGAGTATTCAAACTAAGCTTTTAGCAACCCAAAGTAGACAGAAGAAGTATGCAGACCATAAGGTAAGAGATATGGCATTTCAGACTGGGAGAAAGCTCTTCCTAAGGTATCACCTATGAAAAGGGTAATGAGATTTGGCAAGAAGGTCAAGCTAGGTCCGCGATACATTGGCCCCTTTGAGATTCTTGATTGTGTAGGGCCAGTGGCTTATAGATTGTCTTTACCTCCTAACCTATAAAGAGTTCATCCGGTATTTCATGTGTCCATGTTAAAGAGATATCATGGTGACGGGGATTACATCATAAAATGAGACTCAATTGTGTTACACAAAGACCATCAGTATGAGGAGGAACCGATTGCAATTGTTGATTGTGATGTCCGAAAGCTAAGGACCAAGGAGATTAAGTCCGTGAAATTTCAATGGAAGCATCATCCAGTTGAGGAAGCTACTTGGGAAACCGAGAAGGACATGCGAGACAATTATCCCCAGTTGTTCATCGATTCAAGTACTACTCTACTCTTGCTTTAGCCTATTTTTCCTAGTTGTCACTCAGGGACGAGTGATGGGTAAATTGATATTTATTGTAACGAACGGTTTCCATCGTTATAGAAAAGTCAATGGGAAAATTTTTTGGGCCAAAAACCTTTTTGGTAGTAACTTGAAATTTCCCAACCTAGTCCAGATTTGGACGAAATTGGAGTCAGTGAGGTGTAGGGAAATTCGGTAATAAATGGTAGATCTAATTATGAATTTGATTACATGAGTACATAGCTAAGACGTTAAGGAACCCGTACGACTTTACGAAATTGAATTTGGGTGAGTAAAACTCCTGAAATCGCTCTTAGCGTGAGAGAGTAGTTCTGAGTGTCATGGAATGAAGGTGTGTTGTTAAATAGGGGTTTGGGAATTCTTAAATTTGCTCACTGTTTCCGTGCAAGCCGCTAAGGTAGGATTTTCCTACCAGGGCGGGGCTGCTATAGTGGGGTGAGGACCGCTGTGGTGGGACCGACGCGACTTAAGTCTACAATAAACCCCAAAAACATTTTATTCTACACTTTTTGACTTTGAGAGCTAAGGAACGACCCCAGGTGTTTTCTTGACAGTTTTCCACCATTCTTGAGACTAAAGGTAAGGTTTTCACTCTCCGAATCCATTTTTTGATCCATAGAACTTAGTTTCTTGGGTGATTATTGTTGGGGAAAGGTTTTGGAACTGTTTGGATGGTGGGGAAAAGGCCTAATTAAGATATTGTGATCATGGGGTTGATCTAGGGTTGATAGTGTTGATTTTAATCCGGGTAATTAGAAATCACTTATTGATTCCCGTGTTATATTGATTGTTTGTAGACCAAGAACAAGCGAAAAGAATCCGGAAAGGGAAGAATCAAGTTTCTTAGGGGATTCAAGCTTTGTTCGAGGTAGGTGATGGATGTGATTTCATGTTGGTGTGATAAGTATTTGCAATTGCTTCATTATGATGCACGTATGTATGCAAATGTTGCATTATTGATCACACTAATCGTAAATGAGGATGATTGAATAATTGTATGCCATGAATCATGACTTGATTGTATTATTATGAGAATGTACATTGTGATTGTGATTGTTGCTTGTTGAATGGATCGTGTGTTACATTCTGACACACTAACTGGGATCGGTTTCCATGTACCGGCATAAACATTGGAACGAGTGTCACGATCAGATACGCTAACTTGGAACGGGTACGATGTACCGGTACACTAACTGTTTGGGTGTGGATTCCATGAGAGGACCACTGACTTGACATAACTATATATCTTGAGAATTGTGAAATTATACGTTGTTCATAAGTGATAATTGATATTTTATATGTTCGGTGTATGCATGTTTATTATTTTGTAATGACTTATATATGTTTTGCCTATTGGGATATCCGCGTGATCCTACCAGTACACTGTGGTTGTGTACTGATACTGTACTTGCTCTTTCTTTGTTGAGTAGAGGGCATCTTCAGGCGGCTATTGACAGACCTCATCTAGAAGATCAGTGATCGTCATCGAACTCAAGAGTGAGCCAGTTCTTCAGGGCTGCCATGAATTCTCTTTTCGTTTACGTCCACATTTTCAGACTTAGACTAGTACTTTAGATTGTTTTATGTTTAATTTGTTGTACCCATTTCCTTAGACTTATGATCCTTGTTAGAGTTTTGGTACATTGACTTTCAGATTCTAGGTAGTACTTCCACATATGTTTTGTTAGACTTTTGTTGGAGTTTATGGGAACTCCTTATTTTTCTTTTCTTAGACATTTAAACCTGCTTCCGTATCTTTAAATGCCTTAGTTTTTGGTTAAGTTGTTTAGCATGGGGTGTAGTAATGGTTCTCCCACCGAAGGGTTAGTGTGGGTGCCAATCACGACGGTCTGGATTGTGACAATACACGGACAAAAAGATCATTTTCTAAACCAATATGGGGATACTTAAACAACCCCTAATGCACGTCCCGAAGCTGATCATTTGGAGCATGAATTAGCAACATAACATGAAGATCCAAAATTGGATTAATTGAGAATAAACATAGTTTGATTCTTATATCATATTAAGAAAAATAGACATCATGAGATAGGCATCGGCATGAGTAAATTTTTACCTATGTAACATATTTTTTGGAAAATAAGTTCTATATAAATAGTGCTATATATGTTACATGTTCGAGTTGTGGAGACAACCTCATGCACAAATACAGGATAAGACTACATATAATAGACCCTAGTAATCTGGACCTCGTGTATAGAGGGAGCTTACTGCATAGAGTTTTCCTTTTATATAAATAGTGATATAGAGAGAAGAAATGATACCTACCTTACTTTGTCCATTGCCCATATCTTGAATTACAAAACCAGAAGGAAACTTCCAAGAATAAGAAGGCACACCATTTTGAATCTCATTGAATAGATCATAGGAAACATCCACCATAATCCATGTTGTTGGATCAAGTTGTCTACAACAACATATGAAGAAAAAATCTCTAGCTTCCGCTAGAGGAGATAAAATATGCAACTTTTCATACATCTGTATTCAACAACCAAGAAAAAATCAGATCATTTTATAAGTCAATTTTAATATTTATTTAATTTCTAGGGAAAAAAAATCTAAAAGATGGATTAATATTTTACCAATTTTATAGAGCCTCCCCAAGTCTCAGAATCAAGAACTTCAATAGTCCTAGCTTTTGTGACTATAGTAGGAAACTGGTTCATCATTTGACCTACATATACAAATCAAACAATTAATTTTAAGTATATGATTAATTATTAAACAATAACAATAATAATTACGTCTCAAAATAAGTACTCATTGTCCATGTCCATCACTAAATGTAAACTCATCCTAATCAATATTGTATCTGATAAAATTAATATAAAATCTTATCAGTCTATTGGAAAATAGCCAATTTTTGGAATTCATGACAATGTGTTAGATTTTAAAAAAAACCATGACAGTACCTTTGATCTTTCACGTGCTCAATTTTATAATCCATGATACTAACATGGTATGTTTTCACATCAAAGGCAGTAAGTTTCAACGAATTCTCAAACACAGGCTACTTTTCAAAAATGAATCCAAAAAGTGACTAGCACGCATTTTGTTGTTAAGTTTTAAAATATAATTCAGTTAGAAATATGTTGGTAATTTGTTAGTAGAATACTAACCAACTTACGTTGTTAGTAAAATATGTTGGCAATTTGGCTTTTTTTTTGTAGTATAAGTACCAAACTCGATTAAAAGAGGATAAACGTAACTCGACCCCAAAAGAATTAAGATAAAAAGGCATGATACACCTATCAATTTTGTAATTTACAGTTAAAATACAGTTCGTTACAAAAATGGCTCACATATACTCCTATTATTACATAAATGACTCAAATATACCCCTTTTGACTAATGAAAGTGAAAAAAATAATTTAAATTAATTTTATTTTTAAATTTTTTATCAAACAAATAAAATCTATGTAGGTATATTTGATCTTTTCGCAAAGTTAAGTGGTATATTTGATTGTTTCGCAAAGTGAAAAGGTATATATGATCCTTCTCACACATGAGTTCTTTTTTTGCCTTCTTTGATTCAATAAATAATTTGGTTTTATTATCCTTAATCATCAAAAAAAAAATTACACTCATCTTCTTATAAAATTTATCATAGATTCCCTCCTTTTTTTTTGCAGATATAAAAAATAACTTACAATGTAGTTGCAAAAGAACAATCTTAATTTTTTTCTTATTTTTACATTCAGACTTCTTTCTTTTTATTTCTCATATTTTCACACTAAAAGTTAAAAGGAAAAGGGTTGGATATAACCCTCAACTTTATGATTTTTAGTTGATGTACCCCTTGTTACAAAAGTGGCGCGCATATACCCTTACCATTATACAAATGGCCGAAACATACCCTTTTTGTCTAACAAATCTGATAAAATTAATTTTACATTTATTTTTTCTTTATTTTTGAAAATTTAAATCCATGTAGGTATATATGACACTTTCGCACCGTTAAAGGGTATATTGGAATGGAGTGATGAGTAAAAGGTATAAAAGAAAAGTTAGATGTCGTTACAAAATGAAAAGAGATTAAAAGAATTATGGAAGATCTCTTATGAGTCGTGGATTTTGGACTCATTTAAATCTTCTAATTTACCAAAAGTAGTATCCTCAATGCTCATTTTTATCTTTTTCTGGTAAAAATTATTTGTATTTGAACTATGAGAGCATAAGGATGATAAGGAGATAAAAGAGATCAAAAGAAGCCAAAAAACTTGGAGAAATATGCAAAGGCGACACTGACCATCACCCAAGTTGACTTGGTGCATCGCCGAGTTGGAAGAGCACAACCGAAGGTTACAATTCTTAACCCTCAAGTTCATCTCAGTTTGGCAATAGAATGTAGAAAGTGACACATCGCTGAAGTGATTCAGCAAAGGTCATTGGTGTCATTGATTGTAATAGACATCTAAAGGAAAAATCAAAGTTGGAAAGCTTGATTGGTGATGAACTCAACCATTCGGTGCATCACCCTCAGTGATCCCGACTTAGTTCACCAAAATGAGACGAAGGGAAATTTTGTGAAACTTTTTGTATGCGTATAAATAGATTTTTGAAGAGAGAGAAAGACAATTTTTACCATTGTGAACGTTCTAGTACTCTCTCAAAACCCTTACTATTGGGGATTAAGCTTGTACTTGAATATTTGATAGAACCTTCTTGAGATTGAAGGCTTTTGTCATGACCCGAGCCTACACCCTGGACGTGGCCGGCATTTGAGAACTATTTCTGGTCCCCAAGTGAACCCTCATCCTAGCTGACTACAAGCGGAAGACTAACTCAAACATACAAAGCTAAAACCTGAATAAAAATTCATGGAACTCAATTACAAAGCTTTAACTCAAATGAAAACTCTGAATAAAAATAAATTATTCAACTCACCATAAAATAGGCAAATTAAGTCTTTAAAATATTTAACAAAATAAATGAGCAGACTTCTGAAATTCTACTATCTATCTATGAAGCCTCTAAATGACAAAGATGGAAGTTGGGACAAGATCCACAACATCCTAACAACTGATATAATTGAAAGTAAAAGTGGAACCCTTCTGAAGCAAGGAGGCTCACCATAGCTAACTCAAACTCCATGTGGTATCAACGAAGCTCCTTTTGATGACCCTGAATACCTGTATCTGCATAATGAAATGATGCAGGCCAAATGGCTCAGTACATGTAATGTTCAAACCTATAAGCGGAATTCTAAAGCATAAACATAAGCTTGAACTTGATAAATAGGAAACATATTTACCTCTCTCAACTAACTTACTCGACTCAACTCAAGAATAAGATACTCAACTCAAAGATATGGTACTCAACCTAAAGGTACTCGACTCAAGATAATCAACTCAACTCAAAAGTACTCAACTCAAGATACTCAACTCATGATACTCAAGGATAAAACAACAGTAAAAGATACAATATATGGAGAACTTTTAAAATAGTAGATAATAACTCAATCGTATTGAAGAATACAATTATAACTCAATTTGTATATAAAAATACAATATAACTCTGTGTATATAATAATACAAAATATATTTGTGGGAGTTTCTCTAGCCGACAACCACCATTATGAGCTATGTGATGATACAGTGTCTTTCCCACGCTGCCAGAACTGTCCTATACTTTGCCAGGGACAAGACCCACGACATCCTAACAACTGATATAATTAAAAGTAAAAGTGGAACTCTTCGGAAGCAAGGAGGCTCACCATAGCTAACTCAAACTCCATGTGGTATCAACGAAACTCCTGTTGATGACCCTGAATACCTGTATCTGCATAATGAAATGATGTAGGCCAAATGACTCAGTACATGCAATGTTCGAGCATGTAAGCATAATTCTAAAGCATAAACATAAGCTTGAACTTGATAAAAAGGAAACATACTTACCTCTTCTCAACTCACTTACTCGACTCAACTCAAGAATAAGATACTCTACTCAAAGATATGGTAGTCAACTCAAAGGTACTCAACTCAAGATACTCAACTTAAGGTACTCAACTCAAGATACTCAACTCATGATACTCAAGGATAAAACAACAGTAAAAGATACAATATATGGAGAACTTTTAAAACAGTAGATAATAACTCAATCGTATTGAAGAATACAATTATAACTCAATTTGTATATAAAAATACAATATAACTCTGTGTATATAATAATATAAAATATATTTGTGGGAGTTTCTCTAACCGACAACCACCATTATGAGCTATGTGATGATACAATGTCTCGCCCACGCTGCCAGAACTGTCCTATACTTTGCCAGGGGTATAAGACCTACTCACTAAGTGAATCAACTAGTCTATGCTAAAAAGCATTAAGGAATCATCTAAAAAGTATGACCCTTTCTACCCACGTTGGCTACATGGTTTATGAGGGTTTTGAGTTATATGAACTCTCCCCTATATTGGTGCTCAATACTACTCCCAAAATATACTAGCTCATATGTTTAAAAATATAACTTTTTCTGTGGTTTGAGATTATTACTCAAATCTTTCTCTTAAAAGAGATGGTACTCAAACTACTCAAAACTCTTTTGGGAATCTCAATTTCCTCTCATCTTAAATGTGAAAACATTTACTCTTGGGAATACTTACTTGCCATATAACATTTTAAAGAAAATGAACTCAACTATGCTCTTTCTAAAAAAACATTTCAAAATCATATAATATTATGATCATTGATGACTCGGGAAGTCATACTGCATAACATTGATGGTATATCTAGATACCATACTGCTCATACATTGATGGTGTACTCAATTGTCATACTAATCATGTTTTAGTTACTTTCTCAAAACTCAGTTTAAGAACTCAATTGTTGGATTTAAAAAGCTTTTTAAAATTTATAACTCAAATCATAGGGTTCATGTGGAATTATGAACACGAACTACTCAACTCAGGGATCTTAATAGAAATAAAGAACCTCAGTACTCAGAACTCAAGACTCAATGATACTACTCATCTCTAGTCTGCTCGACTCATATGGTTCATGTGGAATTATGGGCATGAACAACTTAACTCAAGGGCTTCATGGGTAACATGTAGTAGTCCCATAAGTAGGAATATAATCTGAAAAGGATTAGGAACTCAATACTTAAGACTTAGAACTTGAAGATACTACTCTTCTCAAAGATATTCAAATTATGGAGTTCATGCGGAATTTATGGGCATGAACGACTCAACTCGAGGGTCTACATAATAATATAGAACTCATATATACAACTCTTATCATTCTCATACTTAATTCCTCAAAACTCAGTTCAAATCGATAGTTGATATCAAAGGATTCACAATTAAACTCAAAACCTTTCTTAACTCTACCCTTAACTCTCTCTTGAATGTAAATTATGAATTCAAGAGTTATGGTTCATGATATGAAGGATCTCGATAAGAATATAGCAATTCGATAATTAGGAATAGAACTTTTAAAAGAAACACGAACTCAAGAACTCAAAATCAACTTATCTCAAGAATACTCAAATCTAGGGAATGTATCCTAGGTTACTCTTTTACTGATCTGAAAGTAGATGTAGGGCATGAGGACGAACTAGTCCAACACTATGATAGTCTTACATACCTGGAAGAACAAAGTTCTTGAAGAATCTTGAAGAAGAACTTGATTACAAACCTTGAAACCCTAGCTTGAAGGTAAACGATCAAGAAAACCTTTCTTGAGATTCTTGAATTAGTTTCTTGAAATCTCTATGGCCAAGAATTATGATTTTCATTCGTGATTCATAATTGTATGGAGGAATTTGAGTTGAAAAGAATGTAATTCCTGGAGAAAGACTTACCTTGAAGAAGAATCTTGAAAAAGATTGAAAGAATCTTGAATGAAGTTTTCTACTTTGATTTTTTTTCCTTAGGGTTTTGCCCTAGGGTTTGAGAGAGAAGAGGATGATGGATTAAAAGATGAAAATCTGATTGTTTTGAGTCTTTCATTAGTCAAGAAATTCTTTTAGGGTTTTCTTGGATGTAAAAAAATAAAAACAACACTTTTTAATGTTTTCCCGTCGGCTAATTCGTAACAACACTGTATAGGTTACAAAAATAGTCATAACGTTTTACTCAGAAATTGGATTGACGCGAAATTGGTGGCGTTGGAAAGTAGATTCAAATACCTTTAATTGGATAGATTATGGCTCACTTAAATATTTATTTTCTAAGAGGTATGATCATTTGAAGTTGACCCAAGTAGAATCTTACATCAAAACTTAATCGATAAGGAAACTTCAAGAATACTTATCAAGAACTCATCAAGTACTTAAATCCTTAAATTTCTAGAATGAAATTACGCTGAATAAACATGATTGGTGTGTGGGTGAATGAACCCAACACTATGGAAGCTTACATACCTCTTAGGGATCAAACCCATGGCGAAAATCCGCAACAAAACTCAAGAACCTCGACGAACACCTTGATCCTTTCCTCTTTTCTCTTCTTGAACTCTCAACTAAAACCCTAAGCGTAGATTATGATTATAAAATGGAACCTAATCAGTTTAGAGCCCTAAAACCTTACTAAAAACGAATTAAATCTGATTGGGTAAGGAAAAGACCAAAATACCCCTTACTATTTTCAGGTAACTTTCCTTATTTGGACAGCTTGATTTCGAAAGGGTATATCTCACTCATCCGACCTCAACACTTAACAAACTCGGTGGTGTTGGAACGATAATTCCATGAACTTTCATTATCAATTTTGTAGCCCACCTAACTCATCATGTACTAAGAGTTATGGTCGTTTGAAGTTGACCAAAAACTTAAACGAACCTAGGAATGACTTGAATGAACTCTTTTTAGTTCTTCTTAGAACTCAAGGTGCTACATCTACTGACCTTAACACTTATTTTTTTTAAAATTCCTTAGTAAAATCCTATTCACAACGAAGGATGGTTCGAGTCTTAGCTCAAAAGTTTTCTACGGTGTTACAGTTTTGAGGATTAAAATCTTAGAATTTCGAATCAAATAGCTTCTATTAATGAGAATTTTTGTATATATTTTTATATTTTGTTACGAGTAGATAATCTCCATATTCTTATGGGTGTGCAATGTATGTATGATTAATTTACAATTATGTGTTGTTCAATTGCTTATTAAACTTTGAATTGATATAGGTTCAGATGTCTCTTTATGTTTTTATTTATAATTTGAGGTTGCAAACTCTTGTTTTCTTTAGATCTCTAATATTGCTTGGGAAGGATCATTAGAGTGAAAGGAGATGGTTGATAATGACTTGATTTAATTAGTTTGACAATTGAAGCTTGAAGTAGTTTGTCTTATTTAAAGTCTTAGATTGATTTTAGTGCATTACATCTTGGGATTTGATAAAACCCACATAATTTGCAATAGATGATTGATAGATAGTTATCATTACCTATGATCTAGCTTACCTATTGATATTCAACTGAATTTAGCAATTAACAATACCCAAGTTGTAAGATTATAATCCATACTAGCACACTCCTAAGAGTCTCTAATTACTTGTGAGATACTCATATTTTATGATTTGCGATTGTAATCTTATTGTGATTAATTGAGCATTTAGATCACATATTCAAATTGTTACCCCCCCTCCCAATTTACTTACATGCATAAATTGTATCAACGTACAAACTTCTAGTGAAATAAAACATATAATAAGGTGAATTATATTCATGCATTACCTATCGATTGACCCCAACTCTTATATATTGCAAAAAAGTGTCTATGCATTGAATTTACATGTGTAGTTGAATGCCATAAAAAATGGTCTCGTTACCGTGGAATGATGCAAAGAAATTCCTATATAAAAGTATATTGTTGCAGTAGTCTTTTACCATTGTTTACTCTTACCTTATTTACTTCTTTGTATCTCAATAGGTGACAACATGAGTGCTCATGGAAGTGACACCGTTAGCTATGATGGACAGTTTACTGATAAGGATCATTTGAGAGATGCGGGCAAGTTATCGCCATTCGTTTACCACAAATTGTTGTAAACACAATATTCCATGTCACTTGCCCTATGTTACATATGTTTCAAATAAAAGGACTCTATGGTGGGCAAGCTCATGAGGATCCATACAATCATCTCTAAAATTTCATTGATATGTGCGGTCCTTTCACTTTTGCCAACATAAATCAAGAGTCGATTCGTATAAGGCTATTCCCTTTCTCACTTATGAGAGAGGTACCACTTGGTTAGGTGAATTGCATGAAGGTTCTATCACATCCTAAGTGGAATTGACTAATGCACTTCTTGATAGATTTTTCCCACCTTCTCGGAAGTTGAAACTATAGGATGACATTACCAATTTTCGTCAAAATTTTGGTAAATCTCTTCATGAAACTTGACTGCGTTTTTAACAAAAGTCACTCCAATGTCCAACTCATGGCCTGCCGGATGAAGTGCTCTTGCAAAATTTCTATCAGGCACTTAATCAAATAAATAAGTTTGTGGTTGATAATCTTGTTGGAGGTATTATCATTAGTCAGTATTTTTGTGCCATATCCTCTTTTCTTGATAGGATGTCGAAAATGAATAGGGCTTGGCATACTAGGGAGGCTAAAGTGGCAAAGGGTGCTCCTTCTTCCTCGTCTAGAACGAAGGAACAAAGATTGAAGGATGAAGACAGAGAGAGAGAGAGAGAATATAGAGAAAATGATGACATAAATGGAACTCTTGAGTCTTGACTAAGCATATTATGGGGGGAGGTACCACGAGTGTAAGCAGAGTTGCTTCATGCAGAAACTGAGGCTATGAAGATGAAAAACTTGAGGTCATATATAATAAAGAGGTGTAGTTTTTATCAAACCAAACCGGGAGGGGGGGGGTCCCATCCTACCTTTCAAAGGCAAGGTTGGAACAAAGATATATAAGTTGAAAAGAGGAATAAGGAAAGAGATGGAAGTTAGTGAGATCATGAAAGAGAGTTACATGATCGAAACAGTAGTTGGAGGGAAAATGATAATGACAGAGACTGCTACATACCCCCTCATGATAAACCAAAGCCAAAGGAATTTAATGCTGACTTCAAAAACTTTTGGACCGAGGACATGCTTGCTCGCATCCTTAACAAGGTTGAAGGGTCTGAAAAAGTACTTAAAGAAATGAAGAATGACTTGTCTTCAATATTGAATCAAACAGTCACATCTCACTCCATTTCATAAAGCAACTCGAAGCTCAATGGATCAGATTTTAGCCAATTTAAATCTAATGGAAAAAGGGGGACTCTCAAGTGATACCATTGTGAATCATAAAAATGATAATGCTCATAGTATGGCCATTGACAAGAAGTGGTAGAGCGGTTGGGAGTGAACCAAGGAAGAAAAATGTAGTTAATAAGAATGATGGTGATGAAAAAATAACCAATGAAGAGCCAATTCCCGAGGAATTAAATTGGTTGAAACTGAAATTGAAGGAAGTAGCCCTTTTAAAGGTCAAGATGCAAGTGTGAGGGATGTGGAAATACCATCAGATATGAAGTGGTTACCAAAATTACTTCCACATTTCCCTCAACAATTAAATAAGAAATAAGGGGATGTAAAATTTTAGAAGTTCTTATGTTAATTCAGAAGCCTCTCGATGAATATCCCTATGGTAGATGTTTTACTCATAATGTCGGGGTGTACCAAGTTCTGAAAGACTTGGTCACCAAAAAGAGGAATATAAATTTTGAAACAACTTAAATTTTGCACCATTATAGTGCGATCATGTCAAGAAATATGGTGGTTAAGAAGGAAGACCTAGGAGCTTTTACACTTCCATGCATGTTTAATGTATACAAAGTTTCTAAGTCCCTATGTGACGTTGGAGCAAGTATAAACCTCATGTCATTTGCAATCTTCAAGAAGCTTGGGTTAGGTACTCCAAAACCTATCGCGATGAGACTTCTTGTGACAGATAGGCCAATCAAAAAACCTATTAGAGTTCTTATGACATATTGGTGAATGTTGACAAATTTAATTTTTCCCCATTGATTTTGCCTTTCTTTATTGTGAAATTGACTCAAAAGTACCTATTATTTTGGATAGGCCATTCTTGGCAATCAGAAGACCACTGATGGATGTCGATAGTTGAGAGATAAAATTATGGGTGAATGATGAGGAAGTAAATTTCAACGTGTGCAAATCAATTAAACAACCGAGTGAATTGCAAGTTATGTTGGTAATTGATAATAGTGATAAAGCAGTGGAAAATGTTAGGGAGGTTGCATGCATTGGTGAATCTTTGGCGGTTGTTTTGTTGAATTATGATGGTGAGAAAATTCAAGATTATGATGAAGTGGTGGATTCTCTCATGGGGTTAGTTTCTTATCCAAATAATCCTAAGAAACTTGATATTGACCTAAAGAATACAGAGAGTTCACCTGCCAAATCTTTCATAGAAGAACCACCAAGGTTAGAATAAAAAGCTCTTGCTTCTGATCTCCGTTATGTGCTAACACTTTGTCAGTGATTGTTGTCACTAATTTATTGAATTGGCAAGTTAAAACACTAGTTACCGTGTTGAAAAAGTTCATAAAGGTTATGAGTTGGGCTATCACTGATATTATTGAGATTTCTCCTGACATATGCACCCAAAAAATTCACTGAGCTAGTGATTGCTATCCAAGTATTGAGCATCAAAGGAGATTGAACCCTCATATGCAAGAAGTTATCAAAAAGGAAATTATAAAGTGGCTTGATGCAGGTGTTGTTTATTTCATAGCGGATAGTAAATGGGTTAGCCTCGTACAATATGTGCCTAAAAGGGAGGAATCACGGGGTTCCAAATGATAAGAGATGGAGAATTTGTTTGATTATCACAAACTAAATTCATGGACTGAAATGGACAATTTTCCTATGCCCTTCATGGACTAAATGTTGTGCTACACCCCGAGCCAACACCCTGGATGTGGTCAGCATTCAAAACCATTGCTGGTCCCAAGCGAACCCTAGGCCTAGCTAACTATGGTACATATAACTTAATAAGATACACAAAAGTTTTAATAGATGAACATTTAAAACATTTAAAGAACTTTTAAAACAACGCCTTAAATACTTAATATAAATAGTAAGTGTTTAATAAAACATCTGAGAAAAAATACTTGAAACTGTCTAACTTTGTTTGTCCATGAAGCCTCTACTATCTAAAGATTGGTGTTGGAACAAAACCCACAACACCTCAAAACCCTACTACTATGAGAAATAAAAATGGAGTCATCTGAAAGTAAGGAGGTCTCAGTAGAAGCTGAACAGTAGATGAAGTGATCTCATCGGAACGCTTGTTGATGATCTTAAATACCTAAATCTGCATTATGAAACGATGCAGGTCGAATGACATCAGTACATTGAATGTACAAGTATGTAACATGGTGAGAATCAAGTGGTGAATCATTTCTCTTGCGTTGAATCCAATGTCATGAATTTGGTAGAAAGGGACATTGATGAGTCTTTCCCTGACGAATATGTGATGGCTATCTCAAATGCAGTTGCACCTTGGTATGCAGAATTTCCAAATTACATCATTTGTGGAATCCTACCAGAGCTTCTAAATCCATATCAAAGGAATAGGTTTCTTTTTTATGTTAAGAGAAATTATTGGGTAAGCCTTATTTATTTCAGGAGTGTGCTAATAATGTGATCCAGAGATGTGTTCTGGAAGAGGTTCCATTCTTGAGGAATGTAGGGCGTCTCCCATGGGTGGACACCATAGCAAGATGCAAATGACTTCGAAAGTTCTTCAAAGTGGATTTTATTAGCCATCATTGTATCAATATTCCAATTCCCTTGTAGAAACTTGTATGTAAAGTGAAAGACATGGGGAGTGTCCCAAAATCATGAATTTCCTCTTCCTCCCATACTTGAGGTAGAATTGTTTGACGTGTGGGATATTGATTTCATGGGTCTGTTTGTGAGCTCGTATGGTAGCAACTATATTTTGGGGTTGTTGACTATTTATCTAAGTGGGTGGATGTGGTGGCATTACCTATGAATGAAGGGAGGAGTGTGGTCCACTTCCTCAAAAAGTGCATTTTCACAAGATTCGGAACTCCTGAGCTATCATTAGTGATGGAGGTTCCTATTTCTACAATCGAATGTTTGAGACATTTTCGAGTAAATATGGAGTCAAACACAAAGTTAATACCCTTATCACCCGCAAACAAGTGGTCAAGTTAAGGTATCCAATAGGGAGATCAATTTTGTCTAAACAATAAAGGCAAATAAGACAAATTGGTCACAAAAATTCGATGATGCTCTATAGGATTATAAGACCACATTCAAGACTCCTATTGGTATGTCACGTTATAAACTTGGGTTTGTGAAAGCTTGCCACTTCCCCATAGAGTTGGAGCATAGAGCGTTGTGGGCTCTGAAAGGTTGAATTTGAATTGAGATGAGGCTTACAAAGATAGAGTGAACCAATTGTATGAAATGGAGGAGTTTTTGTTTAAGGCCTATGAAATCTCAGCTCTGTACAAAGAGAGGATGAAAATATTGTATGATGCCAAAATCTTGAAACGAGAGTTTAGAGCGGGTGATTTTGTTTTGCTCTATAACTTGAGGTTGCATTTGTTTTTGGTCAAGTTGAATTCTAAATGGTCCAGGCCATTTTGAGTGGTTCAGGCATATCCTAATGGGGCTATATATATAAGTGGAAAATAAGGATGGTTCAAAGTTCAAAGTGAATGGGCAACTTCTGAAGTTGAATTTTAGTGAACGTTCAGAAGTGGCTATTATTGAAATGATGTTCTATTGGATAACGCTTGAAATGCATTTCCACACCATGCAACAACGTAAACTAAGACGCTTCTTGGAAAGGCAACCGAAGGTTTACTTTATGTCATTTTCAATAACGTGTGTTGAATGTGTAGGTTGGAGTTGGATGTGAAAGCGTTGAATATTTATGCGGTGATGGCACCAATTAAGTGTATCACCTAACCATTCGATGTGTCATTGAAGGGGGTCACCAAACTTAAGAGATCTCCCGGTTCTTGGCGTTGGAAATTTTGTAATGCCTTGACCATTGAGAGAATCGTCGAGTGAATTTCGGTGACGATTGGTGTTTCACCGAAATCAACAAATCACTGAAGCTTTTAAGCGAGGGTTGGTAAGTTACGTTTTCATTTTTGCGATGCACTGATTCCAATTGGTGGAGTTAGTTGAGCTCACCAAATAGATGTGAGTTGAAGAACCAAGGTTTTTTTTTTACTTTTTAAATTAATCCCTCCAAATATTTTCATTCTATCTTCTTCCTTCCTTTCATCCACATTTCTTTCTTAGTTTCATACTTTTATTTTAAATAATTTCATCAAGTTTATTTGGATTTCATCTCATTTCCTTCATTCCATGTCCCATGTGCATCATCATTGTTGGTTTCTTTGGAAGGTTGGTTCTTCATCCACTTTTTGCTCTTTAACATTACTTTATAAGTTTCTTGAATCCATATTCTTAGCTAGTTATTGCTCATTATTGTGTTGTTATAGTTGAATGATTGCTTCAACTACTCCGTTAAATGTTTCTCTTAGCTTTGACTCAATTGGGGTGGTTTAGTGATTTTGCAATTTTAATTAGGGAGCAATAAATTTCTACTTGCTGATTATTGATTGATGATGGGTATATGTGGGTAATGGTTCTTTGATTGTTTTGTTAGCATTGATGAAGTCTGAGTAGCCTATGATCGAACAAAGAACTTGATTTGTACCAATGATGGATTGGGTGTCATTTTTCTTAAGAGTAAATCGTCGTTTTGTTAAATGTTTGGTGAAATTTGGGGGAAGTTGGAGAACCCCAACCCTTAGAATTATCGTGGGTAGGTTAAATTTTGCTTTTATGCATTGTGTGATGGAAGTAATACTAATTTATTAATGGTGGTACTTGGGTGATGGGTCAGAGCCAATTTAATGGTACATAAACTACTCGGCAATGTGCCGAATGTCACTCAAGTACGCCAATTATTACAATTGGGGATGCTTTGAATTAAGCTCATTCAACGAGTTTCCTTGGTCTCTCCAATGGATTCAGCACATCACCGATTGGGTCTCCCCGTCGCCAATCTAGGTTTTATTTATAAAGTGAGCCACTGTTACATTCAGCAATGGCCCTTTAAGTTCGTCAAGTTTTTTCGGTTACAAGCTGATATACTTGGTGAGTATCATCATTCCTTTTGAACTAACCTTTCACCCTCGATGTGGTACTTTGTATTTGGGTTGTACGCATGTATGTGTTGGAAATAAACCAAGAGTAGGATTCCTTACTAGTTTAGGATTTGTTATTTATGGTATTTTCTTATTTATATTTAATTAGGATTTGATATATAGGTTCCTAGTCCTAGTTTACTTTGGTTATTAGTTTTATAGGTTTCTAGTCCTAGTTTACTTTGGTTGTTAATATTATAAATAGGGGTGTCTTATTACATATTTTCAATGTAGAGAGAGATACATTCAATGTGTAGAGAGATACAATCAGTGTACAAAAAATATAAGAGTTATTGAATAAAGCCTCCTACCTCTTCTTTGTAGATTAATAAATTTGTTCTCAATAAAACCATTTTTAGGCCTTTCACTTGCACATACATTATTACCTTGGGCAATTTTATCTTCTTCAAATTGGTATCAGAGCTTGTGTAAGATCCTTATAGAAGCCTTGTGTGAGATCCTGATAAAAGCCTTGTGTGAGATCCTATTAAAGCCTCGTGTGAGATCTGACATATACAAAAGAATATGAGTATTCCATATTTACATGAATGTCCCATTTTTGTGTTTGATGACAAAAATAATTTTGAGATTTGATATCAATCGATGAAATTTTTTCAATGTTGTTGAACTATGGTCCATTATCGATATTGGATTCATGGATGCCTAGAGGGCACAACATTGAAGGTGAAGTTGCAAAACAATTGGAGAAAAATAGAAAATAAGATTATATGGCACATTTTTACCTTGGTAGCAAGATCGAATTACATGTATATAATAAAATTTTACATGTTAAGTCAGCAAACGAGGCTTGGACAATTTTGACAAAAACATATGGACGTGTTACATATGTGAAGAGAGAAAAATTTCAAGTGCTTTGGAGACAATTTAAGTTGGCTCAGATGAAACCAACAAAATCAATCAAAGATTTCTTTATGTGGATTAAAGAAGTTGTTGATGGCCTATGGATTAATGGAGAGGTATTAAAAGAAGTTAAAGTTATATAAAAAATATTAAATTCTCTAAGTTTAGAGTTTCAGACCAAGAAAAAAGATATTGAGTCTAGTCGAAATCTAAATACTATGAGACTTGGTGATCTTGAAGATGAATTTGTAATATATAAGATGTGTCTTAATAAAAAAACATATGTGATAGAGGAGGAGGTATTGCAAAGAAAGGATGGTCAATTAAATGAAAAAGAAGAATCATCAAATCCGACAGAAATATATGAAAAAGATCAGAGATATTGTGGAGAAAGAAAGGGAATGTAGAGGTAATTTTCATTGCGGTATAGATGTCTTTAGGACTTCAATAGTGGTCAATCTAATAAGTCAATAATTATTGGGATGACTAAAAATGGCAATTTGGTTGAAACTGATGTTGTTTCGATAGAGACTAGTAATTCAAGACATGAGACATGTAATAGACATGATTGGTCTATACAAAGTGAAGCTATTGGAAAAGAAATAGAAATATTCACTATTGTCTCACAAGAAAAATTGTTTGAAGCTTTTGAAGATGAAGCTAGTAATAAAAGAAGCAAAAGTGTTCACCAAGAGCAAGTTTTTGATGATCTATCCAAAATTGGAGCAGAAACAATTAAAGTTCTAGATCCACAATTGAAGTGCATGATGATGAATAGTGAAGATACAAATAACTCTCGATCATTATTCAAAATTATAGGTTATGAAGAGCATGAAAAGGTATTTGTTAAATATGATCATTGTAGGAATGCGATGAATGAAAAAAACAATCATGTTATTGAGAAAAATAACACTTGGGAGTTGACAATTTTGTCACCTTCAAAACAACCAATTGGAGTCAAGTGGTTATACAATAAGAAAAACAAATTAATTGGAGAAGCATCTGATTATAAGGCAAGAATAATTATTCAAGAATATGAGAAAAGGAAAAAACATGACGATGATATTTTAAAAATGTTAAATATGAAGAAAGTCAAATTGAACTTGAATTTTGCTGAAGAGAGATTAAAGTTGACTAAAATGGCACACACGATTTTGTTGATGCTACATAATTCAGAAAATTGATAGGAAATCTAAGATACTTGACTTTTAAAAAACCTGATATTACTTATTAAGTTGTTCATAAAGTTGAAGAAGATGCTAGGCATGGTCACTTTGAAGATCTTGGTTTAAGGGAGGCTATGTAGAAAATAAACCAAGAATAAAATTCCTTGCTAGTTTAGGATTTGTTATTTATGGTATTTACTTATTTATGCTTAATTTAGATTTGTTAGTTATATAGGTTTCTAGTCCTAGTTTACTGTGGTTGTTAGTTTTATAGGTTCCTAGTCCTAGTTTACTTTGGTTGTTAGTAGTATAAATTGGGGTGCCTTATTACATATTTTCAATGTAGAGAGATACATTCTATGTGCAGAAAATACAAGAGTTATTGAATAAAGCCTCCTACCTCTTCTTTGTAGATTAATAATTTTCTTTTATAAAGAACCATTGTTGGATCTTTCACTTGCACATATATTATTACCATGGAAGAGCATATATTATTACCATGGATGATTTTATTTCCTTCGGTATGCCTCATCATAAAAAATATCTGAAAATAAATCCACACCTCATGCTCCTCCTCTGAGGTAAAAACACAAGGGTGTTGTGATAGACGAGCCTTTGTCCACTTCAAAGACAACTCAACACAAATCTATGTATGGGAGTGGCAAGGGTAAGAAGAAGTCTTCTAAGTCGTGAGGGGATGATGATAGAACAAATTTTGGCTCTTTGGAGTATACTTGGACTGAGTCTGACCACGACAATGATGAGGATGGATATAATACCCCATTGCATAATCCACTCCTGGAAGCGCAATCCACTAAACAAAACAAGAGTGATTGTTCTAAGGCCATCCACTATCTTATTACTGTTACAGTGCCTGTTCCAGCTTCTATTCTTGCCCCTGTGATACCTATGATTCTAAATCATCTCAAAGTTCTAGGATGCGTACTATTCTTGAGGAGAAACAGTTGTTCATGGATGGTGTGATTGATAGATATCTCAAGATTTGGTGAAATCTTAGGTTTTATAAATTAGAGCAGTTCACAAAGCCCTATCACCCATATGTTCTCACTTAGGTGAGGGAATTTTATGATGAATATATGCAGTTGTTACCAAGAGGTACGAAGAAAAAGGGTCGGGTCGACCCTATAGAAGTTGTTGAAGTTCGAGGTAGGAAACTGAAGTGTAGAGAAACTGACATTAATAATGCATTGGACTGCACGCTGTATAACACCTCAGAACTTAGCTCAGATAGACAAGCAGAAAATTTGTGAGCCACGGAGGGGTTCACGGACCATGAAAGGAACCACGGTCCATCACCCTCGTTGTGGTTCACACCCAGCCCTAGAAGTGGTGTACCACAGATCCCTTCATAAGCTGTGGACCACCCTACGAGCTGTGGGAAGGCTCGCATAATCCAGGCAGAACCTACCAGGCCCAGCCATCAGACCATGGAGCCGTCCACGGTCCATACTCTTGATGATGGCCCGTGGTGAGGCTCGTGAAGCTGAGCCTGCAGGCCCTTAGCCCAAGTGAAGGACCATGGTGATCTTCACAGTTTCTGATCCTTCACACGGTCCGTGAAGTGGACTGTAGAGGGAAGGGCCCTAGAATTAGTAGCCCTTGACCATCAGACCATGACCCACTTGACGGGCCATGGTTCCTTTGATGGTACGTCATAGGGCCCGTGGTCGGGCCCGTCAAATTTTAAGTTGGGTTATTTTGGTCTTTTCTCCTATGCGTTGGACACCTAAACTACGTTGTTTAACCTCTAAACTATGTAGTTTTGGACAGTTTGAGCCTAGTAACTTAGTCAGAACTTACCCTAAGCGATTCATTCACCAAAAACTAATCAAACTTAGAGCAATAGAGAAGAAAGAATCGACAAAACCCTTCCAAGAACGCATCAGGATTTCTTGAGTTCCATCCCAAAAATCGAAGGATTTCTCCATGAAATTTGTCACCAAGTATGTGGGATTTTCACTAGTGGATTCCTTTCATCCACTAGGTCCTTAGAATTCAGTAGGATTGTTGATTCTCTATGTCTTGTTTAAACCTAGGGTTTAGGAAATCTTGGAGAATTGTTATGATTTCAGTTGCTATAGTTTCCATAATCTAATTACCATGTTTTCATGGAATCGTGTTTTATTCCTTGTATGAAACTCAGAACCCTAATCGTGTAGTTTCTTTTAGTTCATGAAATGCACTTGCTATGTCAGTAAAACAGATAATCATGCTTCAGTTTTCGAATGTCACATTATCAGTATATAATTATTACATTCTCAGATTATGCATGTCAGTATTTTGAGCTATTCAACATTTCAGTCATAATGTGTCATATACATATTCAGTTGGGAGTAGACTTAACACTGAGTTGGACTAAGGCTCAGCGTACCCTCATAGTCCCAGAACTACTTGCCCCAATAGGTTTATAAGTCCCGTCTGTGGGCATCATATTTTAGTAATCATGCCAGTCATGACTTTATACCCCTGGCAAGGTATATTGGGTCCTCTCGATGGGGCATATACATTGGAGTCAACGTTTAGCTCACGTGGTTTTATGTCGATTAATAGTGGCTCCCATAGTCACAATCTAGTGTATTTGACCAGGTTTTGAGTTATACTACAATTTTTAGTCTCAGCATGTTATGTTTGAAATTAGTACTTGGTCATTGCATCCAGTTCAGTTCATTTCAGTATATTTAAGTATTATTGTTATAATTCAGATTATGTCATTACTCAGTTATGTTTTGTTTAGCTTATATATTTGTTCAGTTATATTTTATATCCTGCATGCTCAGTACATTCCAAGTATTGATGCATACTCTACGCTATATCCTTTCATGATGTAGGTTCAGGTCCTCAATTTTCAGATCATGCATAGATCATTCCCGATCCATACTCAACAACATCAGTGGAGAGTCCTCATACTTCGAGGATAATAGACATGTTTTCTATTTTAGTCTTTCATTTTTATCTAGGGTTAGCTGGGACATGTCCCAGCATCGCTAGTCAGTAGAGGCTTTTTCAGACATAATTTTAGATTCAACTTTAGCATTTGAGTGATTGTTTAGTACAACTATACTCTTATTCAGTATTTATATATTCATACCAGTTTTGGGTATACCCCACTATCAATTATAAATTGATTTAGCTTCCGCATTAGTTTATCTTTTCATAGATATGTTCAGTTGCTTATGATATGCCAGCTCAGGGTTAGCTTGGGGTTACTCGTGATCCTAGGTCCTGTGTTTACGTCAAGGGGGTAGCCTCGGGGCCTGACAAACTTGGTATTAGAGCATTAGGTTTAAGAGTCCTAGGATGTCTGAAAGCCACACTAAGTAGAGTCCCTTTCACGGGACGCTACAAAGTGTTTTAAGAAAACTTCACTTTCTTTGCTACTCTTATCATGCGTGAGGTATGATCCAACTTCTCATTCTAATTTGTCAAATTATGTTTCAAATCATACCTCCTCGTAGAGCTTACGGAAGGAATGCTAATGGTCGCAACGCTAGCACACTTCCTCCAGTCCCAAACTATGAGGTTTCAAATGCAGAGTTTTGGAATGCTATCCAACTTTTGGCTCAGAGTGTAGCCAATTAGAACAATCAACATGCTCTAGTTCCTGCAAATGCTAATAGTGGGTCATCCCCAGCCAGGGTCCGAGATTTTGTTCGGATGAATCAGTTTGAGTTTCTAGGGTAGCAAGTTGGTAAGGACCCATAGAACTTTTATTGATGAGGTTAATAAAATATTTGGAGTGATGCAAGTGACTGGTAATGATAGGGTAGAGTTGGCATCCTACTTGCTTAAGGATGTAGCTCACATTTTGTTCACTCAGTGGAAAGAAAACATGCGTACAGATATACACTACAAGAAAAAGGGCTTTTAACGAGGGAAAATTCAGTCATTATAAGTACATATACGGTCATTATAGAGTAATACCGACCAGATAAAATTTGGTCGTCGTCGGTCGCTAAAAGCCTTGTCGTTAAAAGTGTAATGACCGGATTGGGAATCCGGTCATTATATTCCTCTTTAGCGACCACATTTTCCCTTTGTTGAATATCATTCCGCTCGTTAAAATCTTCTAATGGAAACAAAAAATACGATAATTAACTTCTCAAGACTGAACCTTCTTTGGCTAATAATATGTTGCAATTTAAATATACATAAAAATTCAAAAACGTACACAAATCAATGTTCATATATAAAATGTCAAACTAGTTGTTTACAAGGAACTGAAACATCATATTAAGCTAAACAAATACCAATCTAAATTGTATGATATTATATTCATTGACTCCTAATAAAGGAGAAAATACAAATGTAGCATATAAAAATGGAAACATCTTCAAATAACCCCTAAAATAATTGGTTCCTTTTGTAACTCACCAACTCGTTCTTTTAATATTCTCAGTCACTTCATCTTGCTCTTCACCTTCTTTGGAATGAATTCTTCGAACTTTGAATCCTTGACCTTTTCAAGGGATTAAAATTTCATAAATGTGTAGTGTGCATACTCTGAATATACCAAGCACCATGTAAACCATAAGAGTAAAAAAAAGTGTGTATAGGGGCATATTATAGTATAGCATGTAACTATTATTAAGGTCATGCCTCCACATCATTTGTCAAGAAAAGAGTAAAACTTTCAAAACCACCGTCAACTAAGAAATTTATATTCCAAAAGATTTACAAAGTCAAAGGCTATGATAGTAGTTGAGTAAATCTTGAAATATTAAATTCGTGTGAATGTAATACTAAGAGAAGTTTCCAAATATATGCATCCAAAAGAGCTAAAGAAACTCATATGCATTGTAAATTTCTATGGCAACAAGTAGTGATACAATAAAAATAATACATGTTACAATTAATAAAATTGTGAGAAACCAGAAGTGTATGGAGCATGCAACTAAAAATTTTAGAAAAAATCTTGAGATGTTTATGAGAAAAAATACAATCACCAACTCCAAGTTATTCAAAAGATACTGTTTGGTGGTCAAAGTGGTACAAGAAGTGAAAAACATGAATTTCAAAGATGCAATTACGGTTAATATGAATATTTACTTAAGGTGCAACATCATTCTTCCCACTAATAAGTTATGTTGTCATAAATACTGCAAATGACCCTCTTTGTTTCCTTAGCCAAACAAGCTTCATGGTAGGCACATTTTATTCACATGCAGAAATCCTATTCTCTCCTATTACAAACAGTCCTATTCTGAAAAAATTCTCCTTTTTTGTGGGGGTCAAATACTGATCACTGGGAAAATCATGTCTAAATATTTTCATTGCATACCTATTACTATTATTTGACCATTCACAATGTCATAATAATTTTATGAGGAGTTCCGTTTTTCAAAACAATAGGTTAAAGATACTGTCACCACATAAAGTCATATATTATGCCAACATATGTAGGAAATAGTAAGAAAAAAAAGTCATAGATAATCAACTAGTGAATCATGCCTAGAGTTGAGTTACCTACATCAATCCTCTCCATTCTCAGTTTGATGCCTATTGTAATATATTATTGATTTTCAGGAGAAAGGTAACTTATCCTGGGGGATCTGTAAAAGAAGTGATTGTTGAGCCGATCATGAGAAGGATGTAGATAAAGAGAATAGTTAACCACTGTAGCTCTGCTAAAACAATCAAAAGAAGCAGCAAAAGATGGTTGAAACCAGAAGACTACATACAACCAACTTCCTGCACATAAATGATACATTAAATAGTAGAACCTTTAAATTTATTCGTAGTTGCAAATGATCTTAAACTAATAATAATAAATACATGAAATAGAGTTAGTATGCCTGATTAGTTTTTTTTTTCTTAAAGAAAGACGTAATTAGTTTTACTTGATTCTTTATTTGGAAGGCATGTATTGGTAAGACTTGAATATGTCTCCACATTGCCAAAACACATCCATAGTGTAATTGTATAAGTGGGGTCTGAAAAAGGTAGGATGTATGTAGACCTTATCATACCACAATATGAACCAACTTAATTTTATAGAAAATTATTATTGTGATCAAAATCACAGGTTGTTCTGGTGATGTAACAACATTCAGGGCAAAGACATCAACTTTTTCATTCTAAAAATTAAAAACACTTGGTCTGAAAATTCAAACTGTAGCAAATGAAAAGAAAATATAAAAGAATTGCTATGGACAAAAAAGAAAGAAAAAAGAAATGGGGATGCATTTATCCTCAATATGCTAGTTAATTGTGAATATCCTGCACAGTAAAACTTGTCCTCATCCTTTTACCCAAAAAACAAAGCTCCAATATATCTTTAGTTAACACTAATATACAATATCAATGGCCTATATAAAGTACACAAATATATACGGTATCTTTTTTGATTCACCAAATAGTTTGGTGCAGTAAGATGGGTAAAAATATGTCAAAAGGAGATCAAACTCTTATTTTTAGAGAATAAATATAGGGAGATGAGAAACAAGAAGATTAGCCGTACTTCAAAAATCGCAGCACTTCCAAATCTCCAAACAAATGTGTTAGATTTCTCCTTTCAACTCACAGCTATTTTCTTCATTTAATTCCCCTTCTTGGATCCTTTATCTCCCCTTGAGAAAATTGTACTATACATATTCATTCATTCTCCTTTGTGACCCAATCTCAAACATACATTCCCAAGACAATTAAGATTGACTTTGTAAATAATGAGCATGCATGGCAAGCTCAAGAATTGAATACTAATGATAGAATAGGCTTCGATGGGTTCAGCAGAAATACATAATCTACAATTATTGTTAGGTACTAAAAGGTTCTGTCAAGGCTTTTCTCTTGAATGCAAGCTTTCAAAGTTCTAAAGGACCAAATCTATGAATGTTATCTATAATATTATCTTTGTTTTCTTTCCTATTATTTAATTTATTCTTGGATATCAGGGGAAACAAAAACATTGTGTATTTATATATGTAAGCAATATAATTTTTATTCTTTTTGTAATTGTGCAATAGAAATAACAATAAATTTTCATCATGTAAGCCGCCTTTCCATATTTGTGACCATCATTGCCTTTAGTAATCTCTTATCTTAGGTGTTCTGTTATGTCATATATTTCTTATAAGCAATTATACAGACAATAGAGAATTATAGAATCAGGGAACTATTAAACTTTTAATTAAGAGAGGACAAATTGTGATGAAGAAAGAGTGAAACAGAGAAGGAGTAAGTAAAATACATTCGATTACATCCATTCAAGACGTGAGGAAGGGGGTGCGAGGACAATACATACATCTTCTAAAAGTTAGGATCTTACACAAGTAATAAAATATACATGAAATTGTTGTAGCATAAGTTTATCTTTGACAACTAAATATAGCTGATTATTGCAAATATATTTTCATGAAAACCTGGAGCGATAGTAGCTTAATTTCCCAAATTCTTGTGTATGTTGCTTCCAGACCCTCAGAAAGCCTACACAAATATATTAAGCATATGCTTAAAGAACAAAGACACCTACAACATCTGAGATTTCATCTACAAAATAGAGAAGTACACATACAAGTATGTGGAACATATTATTGTGCATGCTATTGGTGTGGAGAAGAACATCGACAAACTTACCAAGCTAAACACATCCTTTTTTCAAAAGCCTAGGGCCACTTTCATCAACATGTATTTCCTTATTGCTTACTTGTCCTATTATCATCAATCAATTTCCCCCTTTTTTTTGGACCTACTTTTCTTCAAATGTCATGATACTTTTTCAGAGGTTGTACAGATTTTGATAGTAGACACTTAATTAGCAATGTGACACAGTTTATGGGCCATCACATCAAAGCAAAAGACTTATAATATGTGCAAAAAATATTAGAGATTAAATGAAGAGCAACAACATTAATGTGCACAATAACCATAAACACCAAATTAGTGAAATCATTTATTAATGCATAAATATGATGGATCATAGAGCAACTATGTATCCTTAATATCAAATTCAAGGGCATGAGAAAAGATCTTAAGCATACTTATCGGTATTTCTCCCAAAGACATATATTTAGTCATCATTTCCAAGCATTACCTAAAGAAAAAAAAATATTTAACAAGATGTTCATGAAAAACTCATCAAGAGTTATGTTGTTATAAATTTTAAGTGAATAAGAGAAAACAACAATAGTAAAAGTAACATACTGAATCAATTCTATAAATAATTGTCAAAGATAAATTGTGAAAATCATGGCACTAGTACCTCTCCATTATCAAAAAATTATTGCGTAAAAAAATCATATTTTTTTGGGTACAGAAGAACAGCTTGGTACATCATTCTGAGGCAATTCTGAATCATCAGTCCATAATGATCCAGAACATTAGGAATATCGTTAGTATCAGGGGGTTATTAGAAAAAAACATCTGATCTAGTAAATACAACTACAAAACTGTATATGACTTCTTTAAATTAGAGAAGAATCTGGGGAAGCAATGTGATTCACCTCGAACATGTTTATGAAAATCTAAAGAAAGCATGGATGAGTCATGGATAACCAACTTAGACTGAAACAAACAAAAGATGCAAAGTCATATTAAAGGACAAATACATTAATGTTGTAATCTTACCTTGTTTCTGGATTATACAAAGCCTTGTCTTCTTGTTCAGATTCATTATCCAAATAAATTACCTCATAGATACAGATTCTGAAAGATCCTCATCCGACAAGGATTTCAAGGTTGTGTTTTATGATGATTTGCACTTAATTTTGATGTTCTATAAGGAATCCATTTCCCATCTTCTTGATGACACTTTTTTGCCACTGATTTGTGAGCCTGAAGAAGTTCTCCTACAAATAGAAAACTATCTGGGACTAAGACAACCATTAGAATATATGTAGTTTATATAGTATTTAACTGATCATCCAGCAGTCCACCACCGAAATCCTTCAGAAAATAAACCCTCATTTTCATTAAAACTAGTTATTTAATAACCTTATTTCTTGGAGAAATGAAAATTATAATTCTTATATGTCTTTTAACACTTTTCACCATTATCAACAAAAATATATCGACTCATATTATCTTTTGTCTCAACATCATGTTGGTACTTGCCAAGATGAGGTTCCTCCTCTGCTACCCTATATCGTCTATAAGAGATGTTCATGTCACCTCACAAAACAATTATTTTCTAAACGAGATCGTGCAGTCAGAATACTCCCTTCATTGCCTTATTCTAAATATTTCTTCATAAAAGAATGTTGTCGACATTCACTAAGTATACTGGGATAAGTCTCTTCAAAGTTCTCCATTTGTGGGTCTCCTTCGCCATAAACGTCAGTATCCAGAAATACAATGTTATGGGGCATATATTAGCATCCTTGCAGTTCACAACTAATAACCTTATTTTCATAAATGTTCTGTCATAGCCCTTTATATATTTATTACAAATAAAACAGAGCGAAGAAAATACATATGAGGGTGAACGCTTATATTAAAAGGCGAAGATAAAAATGTTAAGAGAATCACATCAATCGGCATTATATGCGATAATATGAAAAAATATTCAATATTTAAACTTCAGGAAAAAAAAAATCTCATAAATTGTAATAGTAACAATTTATACCCCTAACCATCTTAATATGAAACTTCTATCAATTCCCTAAAAACAAACTACATAATGGTTTACCAATAATCATATCAAATTTTCAAATAAATGTAAGGATATACAAATATCCATAGAGAATAATAAATATAAAAACGAATTAGAACACAAGATTAACCTGGCACACAGAGACAAAGTAGATGAAAATCTTAGTAAAAAGCTCGTTGGGTTGATTTATGGGTTTCATCTTTCTTAATAGGCTGCATCTTTGAACTGAATCACACAATTGAAGCTTCAATTTTCTGCAACACCTCAAACACGACTTTAGCAACATAAAATTTATATGTGATTTTGGGGAAGAGATTATAGACACACACAAAGGTTTTCTTATTCTGGAGAAGAGAAGGTGGGGGGAGCGTTTGAGAAATAAAAGGCCGGGGTGGGGGTGAGGGTGTGTGTTGGGGAACTGTCACTCTATTTTTTGGGGGTTGTTTTAGTTTCAACCACGGATTATATACCTTTATTAGCGGCATGATATTATTCTCTCATTATTATTGAATAAAAATGAATTTTAGCCACAAAAAAAAATGTGGTTGTTATACATACACAGATAGTAACCGGATTAATATCCCTTCGCAAACATATGGTCATTAAAAGTTTAATTTCTTGTAGTGATAGCTCCTGTGACTTGGGAGTGTTTTACTAGAGCTTTTCTGCACAGTTTCTTTCCGAGAGAGTTGAGGGAGGATAAAGCTCAGGAGTTTATGAATTTGAGACAAGGTACAATGTCAGTCCAAGAGTATGGACTTAAGTTCACCCAGCTCTCCAGGTATGCTCCACACATGGTTGCCGATCCAGGGGCATATATGAGTAAGTTTCTGTTTGGGGTATCCGACTTAGTATAGACAGAGTGCAGGAATGTTATGTTGTTAGAGAATATGAATATATCTAGGCTTAAGATTCATGCTTAGCAGGTTAAGGGTGACAAGCTTAGGAAACTGGCTAAGGACAATAAGAAGGCTAGAACAGGAAACTATTAATACTCTCAGCAGAAATTGAGTGGTAGAAATCGCTCACAATTTCAACAGAGATCTTCAGCCCCAACACCTTCATCAGCTAGTTCTCTATCCCCCAGGTTTTGACAGAATTAGAAACGTAGGGCATCAGGCTCTAAGTCTGAAGGGAGTGCTTCAGGTAACATGACTTTCCCAACTTGTCCAAAGTGTGGTAAGAACCATCAGAGCGAGTGTCTTGCAGGCAATGAAGGGTGCTTTGGGTGTGGTCAGTATGGCCATAGGTTGAAGGATTGCCCTTTTGCTAGGCAGGGGTAGGGAGGTAGTAACAACAATAGGGCTCAGTCTACAGCTTCATAAGCACCAGCAGGTCGCCTAACTCAGTAGGGTGCTTCATCCAGTACAGGTGGCGGTCAGCGCCAGAACAGGTTGTATGCTTTCCAGGCTCGCCAGGACCAAGAAGATTCTCCTGATGTGGTTACGGGTATGTTATGAGTCTTTTATTTATATGTTTATGGATTGTTAGATCCAGGGGTTACTCTTTATTTTGTAACTTCCTATATATTAGTAAACTTCAGTGTTAGTCCGAAAACTCTTTTAGAAGCCTTATCAGTCTCTACCCCAGTTGGTGACCCAGTTATAGCTAGACGGGTATACAAAAATTAACATGTCACTGTCTCTCAGAAAGTCACCTCAGCAGATGTTGTAGAGTTAGAAATGGTAGATTTCGATATCATTCTAGGCATAGATTGGTTACATTCCTATTATGCCTCAGTCGATTGTAGAACTAGGATTGTTCGGTTTCAGTTTCCGAACGACCCAGTCGTAGAATGGAAGGGTAGTAGCCTAGTGCATGTGGGTCGATTCATCTCTTACCTTAAGGCTAGGAAGATGATCTCTGAAGGGTACATCTATTATCTTGTTCAGGTAAAGGATTAAATCTCCGAAACCCCAACTCTTGAGTCATTCCAAGTAGTAAATGAGTTTCTAGAAGTGTTTCCAGAAGATCTTCTTGGAGTTCCTCCCGAAAGGGAAATCGACTTTGAAAGTGATCTCCTTCCAGATACCCAACCTATTAAAATTATTCCTTACAGAATAGCTCAAGCCGAGCTTAAGGAATTGAAAGGAAAGTTGAAAAACCTTCTAGATAAGCGCTTCATCAAACCGAGTATCTCTTCATGGGTGCTCCAGTGTTGTTCGTGAAAAATAAAGATGGTTCTCTCAAAATGTGCATCGACTATCATCAGTTGAACAAAGTCACCATCAAGAATAAGTATCCCATCCCCAGGATTGATGACTTGTTCGACCAACTCCATGGTGCTACTCATTTTTTGAAGATAATCCTCATATCCGGTTATCATCAGCTTAGAGTCAGAGATAGTGACATCCCGCAAACATCCTTCAGGACTCGGTATGGTCATTATGAATTTGTAGTTATGTCATTTGGACTAACCAATGCTCCTGCAACTTTCATGGATTTAATGAACAGGGTGTTCAAGCAGTATTTGGACTTGTTCGTTATCGTCTTTATTGGTGATACGCTCATTTACTCTAGGAATGATGAGGAACATGCGACTCATTTTAGAGTTGTTCTTCAAACTTTTAAAGATCGCCAATTATTCGCTAAGTTTAGCAAATGTGAATTTTGGTTACAATCAGTTTCTTCCCTTGGTCATTTGGTATCTAGCAAAGTGATCCGACTAGATTCTCAGAAAATAGAGGCAGTGAAACAATGGCCCGGACCCACCTCTCCAATAGATATCAGAAGTTTCTTGGATTTGGCTAGTTATTACAGAAGATTTTTTAAAGGATTTTCATCCATAGCTTCCCCATTGACTAAGTTGACTCAGAAAAAAGTCAAGTTTCAGTGGTTAGATAAGTGTGAGAAAAACTTCTCAGAACTGAAGATTAGGTTGACTACAACTCCGATCTTGACCCTACCAGAAGGTTCAGATGGTTATGTGATCTATTGTGATACATCCAAGGTCGGACTAGGTTGTGTGTTGATGCAGCGAGTTAAGGTCATAGCTTATGCTTCTAGACAGCTTAAGGTCAATGAGAAAAACTACCAATTGAATACCTACACATCATCCCTTACAATGCCTCAAAGAAGTCATCTCAATACTCGAGTGATAAATATTATTGTATGTAATCTTAACTACAACAAAAGTGATTCCCAACAACCACCAAGTTGATCATACACACGTCTACAACATGTTATCAACGACCTTGACACAATCATCCGAAAGAATCCTTTAGCACTTAAGCATGATAAATGTCATGCCCCAGATTCAAGGGCACAACTGGCTCCTAATGCCAAAACTCAGGCTTGAACCGACCCTGTTGAACCATTTGCTACTAGCGCATGGCAGCCACAAACAGTCAAGAAAACAAACAAGTATATCTCGGCTTAAAATTAAGCCCTCGGCCCGCAAGGCCCCTGTAAACAGATCCATAAAAGAAACAGCTACTCCTAAGAGTTCATATAAAGAAATAGCCAACTAGCACCGAAGTCCTGATTGGGCCGTCAAGGCCACCATGATCTCTATACCGAAACTGAAAGCAGGTATATCAAGACAATGCATCACACAACTAACAAGCTTCAGCAAACCAACAAACTAGGCCAGCATGGCCATAACGTAGCTATAAACCCCACACACTAGTCTGCAAGCCTCTAAGAGTAGTAAAGATTAGCGGGGCAGGTCCCCAGCCTACCCGTAAAGATATATACAACAAAAGGTAACAAACCTCCCAACTTTGGTAGCTCCGGAGGAAAGGGCCTAGCCAACTGGATAAAAGTCAATCCTACTGCTGAGGAGGTCTACTCGGTCATCTGTCAGGACCTGCATGCATGAATGCAGCGCCCCCAAGGCAATGGGGCGTCAGTACAAAATATTGTACAGAGTATGAAAGGCAATAGACTATGATGAGGTATCCTGATATACTGGAATAATCTGATAAATAAATCAAGGATAAGATACGTGTACTGACCTGCTCTTAAATCTACACTTATAAAAAATAATAGAACAACAACCTAACCAAGCCCCCATAAGCTCGGCAGGTACAAACAGCACACAAGACCGCCTACTCAGGACCCCATAAGCCCAGAAGGTGCCAATCAGACTATATACCCCTATCGGTAGTCCCCTAGCCCCATAGGAAGTCACATAGCCCTCTTAGGCATTAATATAGCCCTGTAGGCAGCACATAGCTCTCTTAGGCATTAATATAGCCCTGTAGGCAGCACATAGCTCTCTTAGGCATCAACAAAGCTTATAGACAACTCATAGCCTTCTTAGGCAACAACATGGCCCTATAGGAAGCACATGGCCTTCTTAGGCGTCAATATAGCCCTATAGGCAACTCATAGCCCTTCTAGGCATCAATATGACCCCGTAGGAAACTCATAGCCCTTTTAGGCATCCATATAGCCCTATAGGCAGAATATAGCCCTTCTAGGCATAGATCACATTCCTGCAGCTAACCACAATAGCCCCAAGGGCAACAATAACAATCCAATCGCTAAAAGCGAGAAATTTAGTTATAAGCAACCTATACAAATAGCCTCTAAGTCGTGTCCAACATAGGGACGCTACTAACTGAAAAAGAATCCCGACAAGGGAGAATTATATCAACTTGAGCAGCCAACAATCAACAATCATGGCTACAAGTATATCAAGGATAACAACCCAAATACATTGCTTCTATGCTTTAAGGAAACATGCCGTAAGTAGGGAATAGCCTTAACATACCTTTTTCGCTAAATTCACGTGGCCTAACGACTTATACTCATAACTCCCTCGATACTACAACAAGGTAGGACCATAATCAACACACAAAAATAAAAGATACCATGACAATATGATAAAAGATATGTATTCCCATCGCAAATTGTTGTTTGCTGCTTATAAAAGATAAAGTCGATGAGAGAAGGGTCTTACCTCGATCTTAGGTTCGTAATACGCCTCAAAACCTTCAAATATATTCAAACCCTTTCTGTCCCAACACTAAAGTGTGATATGCTACGCAATCGATAAAACAAATTATACCACGATGATGAGCCCAATGCGTAGGACAACTTTCGTCAAGGACTTAAATCGAGAAAATCTATACTTCACTTGATCCTAGAAATGGGTTTCTCTAATTTCTCTGTTTTTTAGCTTAAAAATGAAGAAAAAGGTTGAAGAAGAAGATATATGTAACATTCCACCGACCTAGGGCTCCACCTCGCGTGCCTGCTTGCGCAGTCCCACGAAAACACAAATATCTCTCTATTCTGAAGTCGTATGAACGAACGCTTTGATGCGTTGGAAACTAGACTTGTAGACCTTCGATTCGATAGGTCGTGGGGATCACAAATCTTAATAGATTGGGAGAAAACGTCAGAGATATTTGACTCAAATTTCAGACAAATCTTTAAAAAGGAATTTACGGTAACTTTCGCCAACTTTTATTTTTCTACTTACCTAACTTCAAAACTTGAGATACAACACTTAAACACTTAAAATATCACATAACACATCATTATTAATTTATTACCCACCCTCATGGTCTTTCCACGAAGATACGAGTCAATTTATACGTTTCAAAAAGTCGGGGTGTTACAATAAAATTCCAAGTCAATACTCGCTACAAGTAGAAGTGAACCTGAATCAACCAACACACACTTATAATACCCAAACAATCATAGTTCTTAACAATATCTCCATCCCACAACATAAATTCCCATGAGCTTAAGTTATAACAAATTTGATCTTTAGAAATTAGATACTCCTCGAGAGATATGCCCAAGCATACAACCCCTCTAACAACACTATCGAATTCTGGATTTAGCAATTGTAGATTACCTCTTAAGAACAATAGAGTTGGACCCAATGATCCCCACATTCAACCACACACAATCAATACATGACCTCGACGACTAGATGAATGTTAAGATTATCGGACAACCATAGATTACGCAGGGTAACTCTTCTATGGATTCTCATAAGCAAGATGATATACGTAAGACCACTGAAATACTTTAACAACTCCAAGACAACACCAATTATGTCATTCAAAATAATCAAATCTTCTCACTCAACCAAGAGAACCTCGCAGTATTTGGTACCCCTGATCCACCACTAGGGATCCACCCTCAAAAGTGAAAATGCACGAGAGCATAGCTTGTGAATCATACTCACAATGCTAACAACCATCATAACACTTCGACCATTTACCTTATTATAACCCAACACTTTTTAAATAAAACCTTTATTAGGTACTTAACAATCAATAGTAATAAACTTTGCGACTCAACTTAGGTGTAAGTTCTTTCAAATGCTCAATACCGGATACAATTGATCATTACTCACCTTGCCAATTCATACCTTGACAAATACATCATCACAAATGTTGACTTACAATGAAAATTTTGAATTGTAATTTCCACCGTATAACACAATTCCTTTCTCTATCAACATTAACTTGTACCTTGAAGATTCTTATGAATTCCTAGATCTTCGCTAATCATTGATCACATCTCCATCTATCTTACAATATCCTTCACTAAAATTCAATCGTACTCATTACTAAATGCAAAACAAAAACAAAGCACCTATCATCACACTCAAGCTAATGTTCGCACACTCCTTTCTCAAGTCTTTTTCAATAGTTTTTGACCAACCTGATGGATCTGTGACACTATTACCATAGCCACAACAAAATGAATGAAATCACGCGTCTCTGAACCCAATTATCTACCCCTTTAAAGATATATCTTTAGCCTTTGCAATCAAATAAAATATTCTTGCTCTAGCCTCTCTCTAAAGGTTGTACTATATCCCACTATTTTTCTCTATTATAACTCTAGCTCTTTAAAATTCGGTTCCAGTGGTGTTTCACCATCTCTTAAAACTTTCCTTACAACCACTTTACTCGCAAAATATTGGAAAACCACAACCTTAGATACTCACAAGTCGTAATTACTATACAAGAATTTGCTTAACCAACAATCTTATTGTATAGTTGCATCCCATCACAATCCATCGCGAACTCTTATTACCATTACGCTCAGTCAACCCTAACTATCACTATGAAGTCAACCTTTTCATCAACATGACACCTAAAACTCAGGTATACTCATCAAATTTAATGGACTAACCCAATCTTGGTACGCACTTTCTTACTAAAATCTTTAATTTCTTTCACCCAAGTATATTCATTGGGACCTTCCTTATCCATAATCTTGTCATTCTGGTATCAATCCACTCTTTTATGGCTTAAGGCAAAATCATCAGTCCTCATACTACCCTCCTTCTTCTTAACAAACAAGACAGGAGCACTCTACGGGAAAGAACTAGGACGGATGTAACCTTTATCAAGAAACCCTTGGATTTGAACTTTAAGCTCTCTCAATTCTGACACCGTAGGAATAGACTCAATAGAGAGGGATTTGACCTCAACATCCCAAATATGAGCCAATTGTTAAATAATCCTGCCCCACTAGTTTTCTACCCCGCACAAAAGATATGACCTTAGCTGACTTAGGCTTGTACCCCATTCCCACTCTAACCTTTCCCTACATGGGATCTCTAGAGTTACCGACTTAGTATTACAATTAAGCCCGGTACAATAGCGGGACAACCAAGTCATGCCTAAGATTATATAAGGTCAGTCATATCCAGCATAACCAAATCAACCCAACTCTGAAAATCCATAAATACAATTCAATACTTAAAATACTCTAAGCATGCAAAAATGTAACTACTAAGGTGCGAGTGTGAGTTTGTGAAAGGGACAAAGTGAAATAAAGTGACTGAAATAGAACTTTTGAACCTGTGGGTTCTGATCGTCCAGTTTCTGCTCATTCGGTGATGTCAGTCGGTGTCGCCCAATCACTCGGCAAAGCGCTGAATATCTGTTTGTCTCACCGAATATAACAGAGTTTTCAGTTCATGTGGGTATTGCATCGGCGATCTTTGGTGAGATCGCCAACTGGATTGGCGATGCGCCGACGAAATTCACACTTCGCCTAGTTTTACAAACCCAATCCTCCATACAACTCTTCAAGCACTTTCCTCACGCAATCTGTGCAAATAACACACTATTATTTTATCGAGATAACAAAAGTAAGTAAAGAGTTTTGGGTTGCCTCCCAAACAGCGCCTTAGTTAACGTCGTGGCACGATGCAAGTTAACCTTCAAACCTCACACTAGGGGTTAGCCATAGTATCACTAGGCAAACCCCCTTGTTGTCTTGGATTAAGATGAGATGAGATGTGACCCATTTGGGTCTCTAGCTGCTTGATTGAAACTGAATGAGAGGTGACGGTCTGGTTAAGGGTAGACACATCTTCTTTCATGCCTTTTAGTATTTTGTCTGACCCATCAACTTTGTTTAGTTTACGCGAGAGCATATCCTCGAACTTACCACCTTCCAAATCCTTGGGCTTTTGCCGCTCATAGGGAGGCACATATCTATCCTTCTCCCCATCCTTCCAATTTGGATTCTGATCCCTTCATTCGCGGTCTCGATTTTTCTATCCTTTGTCTCTAGCCCAACCTTGGTTACCACTCTGCCTCAGGTAGTTTGAACAATTACCACCGCCTTGGTTTGCTTCAAAGCTTCAAACTTCATCTCTTCAGGATTCGTGCTCCCAAACCCCACAACATTGACACCACGAGTACCAGCCCCCATGACATTCGTAGATAGAATATCAAGTTGTGTCATAATCTTAGCCATGTTTTGGTCTCTCTCATTGTCCTTGTCAATCTGTTTCTTAGATAGTTGGAATGTGACAGGGGAGACCTAGTCCTCACGGATGTAACACACCCTGTTGATGGTTGTCATGCCATCTAAAAGCTGGGATGCCACTGCATACAAATGTTGCATTAAACCTCCTAGTGAGAGATGGTCAGAGACACCCTTGTTTACCGAGTCTAGACTCCAGTAGAAGTATTGAAGGAGCACATTATCAGGAAGACCATGGGTCGGGAATTGTAGCACCAATTTTTTAAATCGAAGCCAAGTTTCGCGTAGAGGTTACCGATGTCATCTTGGTGGCCCACCTGGCTACCATTACTGCCATTTACACTCATGCTTTCTGAAATGTTTACACAAATGCTCAAAACAAAATTGAAAATTAGGTAAGTGAACTACAACTAAGAAGAAAGAAAATTCTACCAATCTAAAAATTCTCAAGTAACACCACTCCCCGGCAGTGGCGCTATTTTGATGCTTATCGTGACCAACAACACTAACTACGGTTCGAGTGTCTACGATCGTCGATAATATAGTAACCCAACCAAGGGTTGGGGTCGTGCCCCAAGGTAGCGGTTTTGAGAATTAATAGAAAAAAATCTAGTTCTAACTAGTCTTAGCTAAAGAAATTAACGATTAAAAATATTGTAAATCGAAGGGGTGACATAAAAGTGTCAAATATCAATTTGGGTTTTTTGTCACAAGTAGTAAAAACAACAAAAATAACAAGAAAATCAAGTATGGGGAAGAGTTCTTGGGGTGTCACCGCAATACAAGTTGAGATAAATGGTTGGGTACACGCTTTCGATAGGAAATTTGCAAGATAATAGTGATTAGGCTAAGCTTTAGATGGAAATAAGTTCCCTCTCAAGCAACTTACCCCGTTTCAAATGCGTTCCTCTCGGACACCCATTTGCCGCATGAAGACCAGCCTGCACCTTACCCCACTCACTCTCTCGAGCTGAGTGTTAGGATATGGGACTAGGGCTTACCCATCAGTCTAGTGGTTTTGGTTTCGCGACCTCTCTCTTGGGCAAGCCGAAAACATATGGGTGGCTTTGTATTTGTAACTATAAACCTATTAAATTAGACCACAACCACTCGGTGAAATCACCATTAAAATACATCTAACCAATCAGAAAGTAAGACCCAACAATAATATCAACACATATTCGCTAAATCATGACCCAAGAATGGGATGTTTTTGCCATACATCAAGAAATAACAAACTACACCTAAAGTGATTGTGTCATGACCCTCTTGGTCATTTCTGTGTCTTGCCTTTTGTGTGTCGTTTAGAGCATTCCTATAGCGACCCCAAGTCATTTATGACTTGCTGGGACTGACAGTTCGGTCACCTGGTCGTTCGTTTGGTCATAATTTGAGTTTTAGTG
>JAJOOS010002270.1:0-31822 GCA_029582725.1 Solanum chiquidenum
TATATATACAATTTTCTCTCGCTTTATACAAACACAAACGCACTTTATACACTTGCGTTTGTATAAAAAATGAGAGAGGCGAGGGAGAGAACGAGAGTAGCGAGCGAGATTCACCAGGAGAGAGGTGAAATATCAACAGTTTGTTATGGGGTACAATTAAATCAAACTATATTTATAGCATTTAATTTGAATTAATAGTTTGCTATTATATACATTTTTCCCTAAATTAAACGACATTAAAATATTAAATGGCCGTAAATAAGTGATTTTAATGAATCTCTACATATTGGTCAATGTAAACAAATAAATGAATAATTTAATCAATTAAAATATTTTTATTTTTTTTAGATTCTTGACTTGTAAGTAATACTCCTTCCACCACACAATAGTTGTCATGATTTGTTTTTCAAAAGTTAATTTAATAATATTTAAAGTTAAATTATTGAATTGAATTAATTTAAGATTTTTACATTGAACTTTAAATATTTAAAAAATTTACGAAAGATGTTTATGTTTTGCTTTTAAAAAGTTAATTTAATCAATTTCTAAAGTTAAATTATTGGATTAAATTAGTGTAGGAGTTCGGAAATGAAATTTGTATATTCAAAAATTATATGAACGATATTACACATTTTGCTTACCGAAAGTTAATTTAATCAATTGTAAAAGCTAAATTATTGGATTAAATTAACTTTTTGAGATTTTGAAATTAAAATTTAGATATTCAAACACTATACAATTTTTTAAAATTTGATTTTATAAATTTTCTTATATTAATGTTATTAATTAAAATTTAACTTCGAGATATTATGAGACGGAGGAAGTAGTAGCATGTTTTTTTGGTGGCACCGACAATTAGTGACCTTGACTAATGTTATATTTTAAAAGGATTTTAGATTTGGACACATTTTATTATTTAATTTGATGATGTTTGACCCAATATGTCCACAATCCCACCACATATTTTTTGAATCATAATGTTCATGAAACATAAAGTAATTAAATATGTCCTATGTGGGGGTTATATCAACTTATGTTAATCATTTTATTTTATTTATTATTTAAACCTTTATTTTATAGTACTACTATTTTTTGTGAAGGATTATTCAATTTGAGTGGCCAAAAGAAAATGAGAAGAAGGATTAATCAATTTTGAATATAGCCAAATGAAAATCTAACTAATTTCTCTAATTAGTATAATACCAAAGTCTAACAAAAAGAATGAACAAAAATACTATTAAGGGTGCATGGTATGGTTATGAGTTTTCAAGGTCGAACCCTACTAGTTATGAGTCGTTTTTGCTAGAAAAAATATTAGCGTCTTGTAAGGAATTTTTCTGTGTGAATTAAATTTGGTCAAATTTTCATAGAAATAACGATTATCAAACAAAAACTAAAAAAAATAAAATTGAACTGGTGAAGTATATTTTTTGCTACTTTTGAGTGTTATATATATATATATATATATATAACTACGTTGCATGCATTTTAATTTTTAATTGCTACCGACAAGTCGACAACTCAAAAATAGATTCAACTCTATGGATTGGTAAGCTAAGTGGGTCGAAAAAAAACTGATTTTTAGTGGAGAATTTTAAACATATTTGATGAATTTTGGACATAAAGTTAAATCCATTATTTTGGATATATTATAACTTTTCAGGTCAACTTTTTTTAAAATATTTTTTCTTTGACATTGAATTGTTTATGTACGCGGAGTAAAGATAATAATTTTGAAATAAAATTTGAAATTAATTTTATCATATGTTTAATTTGAGGTATTAACTAATTATCTTACATATCATTTATATTAAAATGGAAGAATTATTATCTCATAATAAAATATGATAAAATATTTTAATCATAAGATATACCATTTATGAAATATCCTTATTTTAGTGATCTATTTTTTTTTTCAATGACCTAGACATGAAATTTTTTAGGAAGAACCTAGACAGATTCTAAAAGCATTTATCAAGTTTTAATGACAAAATTAAAAGAAAAATTAGAAGAATGGTCTGTCAATTTTAGATGATCAAAGGAAGTCAAAAAAATTAATCATGATGTGATGACCCAAAAATAAATAAATTGGAAGGTGATTTAAAGAAATAATGTTTATATATGTTTTCTCATTAGAGGTGAAATTAGAATAAACTTTATGGATTGTCAATTTTTATTTATTTTTGGATCGTGTTGAAGATAAATACAAAATATAAGATTAATTCATCCAAACATATTATATTACTTCATTTTTTGTTTCTTGAGATTAAAGGTTTTAAATCATTTTAGTTAGTCAGTTTTTTAAAAAAATAAAAAAATTCAAATTCAATCCAAAAAATTAAAGAGTTCATATTCGGAGCACTTTCTCTTAAATAAATCCTATATAACGTGAACCTGAATCAATCGAACAAATAAATTTCGGATATCAATCAAGATGTTTGGTGTACCTTAATTTATTACTTTGGTCCGACGTACTAGGAATGTTTTTTTCTTTTCATGGTAAAATTGGGACATACCATAACTTGTTTTTTGTTTGAAAATAACATAAGATTTGCCTACCATTTACTATACAAAGATATTTATAAGATAATTTTGTTGTTTTCCTTGATTTTAAGGTTTATAAAGGAATGTCACACGTGAAGTTGTTGCATTTGAGGAAATCAAAAAATAATTTAGTACATGAATAAAATGGTAATTGATGGTACAACTTATAATACCCCATCTATGTCCCAAAAAAAAGAAGAGGCAAAGTACATTTATAACCTTTTAGATTTGTCACTCGATACATTTATATCGAGTTATGACTTATTTCAATTGAGTATCTAAACACATGATAAAATGTTTCTATTTGACACTTTCTACCTAGGTTTTATGAAACAATTATATCTTTCTCAAGCGATGATTTAGATAAGTTAATCGCATAAAATATATCAACTTCTTTAATTATACACATCAAACCTCAATTGAAACAAGCTTGCAGTCTTAAAACTCATGCAGATATTTAAAAAGAATGTTATATTTTTAATACTTAATTTATCTACGTAATAAACTTTTAAAAAGAGGTTTCTATCGAGAAGTTTTCTCCACTGCTGATTAATTATACTTAGAGGTCAACCATATAAAATATTTAAACGTCCCACAAAATTTTCTGGCTTAATTAGTACTAACAGAATTTATAATCAAGATTTATGATAATTATCCTTCTCTTTTCAATCATTGCATGTTTTATGTGAATTTTAATTTATTTTTTGACATTTTATGTAAATATATAATAATAATTAAATTCACAATATATTTATATATTTAATAAAATTTTCAAAAAATATTGTGCAGATATACACCTTGTCGAAGACAGATTCAGGAATTGAACATTATAATTTTGGAATTAGTTTGACTAAACACAAAATTAAAGAAAAATAATAAATACAAAAAGGATAATTTTTAAACAGATTAAAAAGTAGAGTAAAATACGTAAATTAAAATAAGTGGAGTTTATATAATTATAAAAAAAGTTTTTACATGACTGATGAAATTGTTATAATTAGGCCATATGATCAAAGCTTTGAGAACACTTAATGGAAATCTTTAATCAAAATCCCATAATAAGATCCAATGATAACCAACCATTATACTATACTATATCCCTACATATATTAATTTAAAAAATGACAACTTTTCTAATTAGTAAATATAGAAACATGATTAGGGACATATATAATTAATTAATGTGGCTTTTGATTCAAGTTGTATTATGTGCAAGTTAAACTTATTTTAAGTTTTTAACTATGAAGACATTGTTTTTAGGTCCCATGTTTGCTATATAAGGTTGATACAAGAACAATTTAATAAAAATCAAACTTCATTTTTAAATAATTAATTTAAGAGTAGCTTAACTCATTTATAATGAAAACACATTCAAAATTTTAAAAAAATTATCGACTGAAAGTATACTGTCACATATAAATTTTATTTATTTTTCATTCTATGTTTGATATCTATATTAACGCTCAATTAATTCAAATTTTAAATCAAAAACTTTTAAATAAGAACGAAGATATCTCAATTATCCATCATAATTCATATTGGTTCGTTTTATAGGATTAGCCTCAAGTACTTAAAAATATCTTTTAATTCTCACTATATTTACAGACGTTGTAACTTGTAACATCATTTTTATAAATTTTTTTGAATAAACTTAAAAAGGTAAGATATTGTATTTAACTAAGCATATACACATTTGTTGTATATCTGTCGGCTAATTTTTATAAGTGGATCGCACTTAACTTATAACATTATTCTTTTAGAAATTTGAATATGAAAATCACTTTTGATAAGGAACATTTTATTTCAAAATAAAAAAATTCAACACAAGTTCAATTTAATCAAACCTCAAAGTAAATACTGAATAATATATGGAAAACCAGCAACAATGTCTAGGTCGATATACTTGTAATTTTAATGTTTATAATAACAGGTGCACATCTCAACTAATTTTACGAAAAATGTATCATTACTTCCCATCTCCTACCAGCACTAAAGTTGAGATATTGATTAAGTGTTGAAATAAATGAGGTTAGGTGTCTATTTCCAATATAATTGCCAGACAGCAGTTTCTTTAACAAGTTTGAAGTTAATGCAACAGTTCAAACTAGCCATCAGTTTTAATTTGCTAGGGATTTTATTTTATCAAAAAAATAGATAGATAAATACTCTATCCATTTTATATTAATTGAATTTTTTAGATATTTTCATTTTTCAAATTAACTTAATATCAATTTCATATCTTAGTGTCTTTGAGTGCATTTTGTACTACCAACCACATTCCTGTAAACCCTACCTGTGCAAAATTGATGATGATAATTAAACTAGGCTCGTTTAGTAAGATGTGTAAAAATAGTACTCCTTCCGTCCCATTTAATATGTCATTTTTTTCTATAAATAGCTGAACTACAATATTTATTATTTTATAAAATTTATGCATAAATTACCATATTTTGCCTATTATACCCTTGATAGAATAGTTAATTAATCTTGTCATTTATTAATACAGTTGACTTAAGAAAATATTAAATAAGGGTAGAAGGGTAAAGTTACATTATTTCTTAATGCAAGTGCAAAGTAATTAAATAGGTGACATATAAAATAGGATGAAGGGAGTACTGAATATAGTAAGTTAACAATATTAAAATTATAAGTTATATATAATCAGATTAGTTATGCTGATATTCTTTATCGAATGTTTTGTTTGTTATATTAAACAAATATGATGTATTAGACAAGAATAGCTAATACCTCGTATTGTTAATATCGTGATTTCTTACTTATAACAGTAGTACATAATTAATATGATACATGTGCTATTAAGCTTGATGATGATACAATTTAAATATAATAATTTGTGAGATATGTTTAACTATAACGAATAATGGGTATTATGAATTTGAATCACAACATTACTTCTATCATTCAAAGGTGACAAACTTTTTTAGTTACAAGTTCATCTTTGGATGTAATTTCAATTTTTATTCCCCAAAAAATTGTATCTTTAATTCAAATTCTCCAAATAAAAGAAAGAAAAATATATTATATTTTTTATTAATAATATATTAGTGGATGATTTAACATCACAACTGTATATGGTCAAAGAGAAGTCCATTATTTATGTGACTTAAAAGTAGCATGTGCCTAGAAAGCTCCCTTCTCTCTGCCTTTTGTATTAATGGAATTTATTTTGTGTGGATGTAAATTTGGCAATTAAAAAAATACTTAGACTAAATAAATATATATAGTTTCATTTATATTACAATCATGATTGCTAGGTAGATACATTATAATGAAATTGAAAAATGATGTTATCTTCTATTAGAGATTTTGAATTTAAAATTTGAGTATAAAATTACTTGTGTTAGAAAGCGTTCACAAAATTGATTCAACAATTTTTTCCTTCTTCTTCCTCCTCCCTCTGATAATAATGAAGAATTTATTAACGTGAAAATATATATTAATTAATAATTATTAAATAATAATCATATAAATTTCAATAGATGTCATGTCATATATTCATTGAGTCGAAGTAAATATTAGAAAATTTTACCCTAAAATAGTACTACGAATTTTTATTTTTTTAAAAAGAAACTTAATTAGTTATGTCTAAGTATAATAATTCAAAAACTAAAATTAAAATTGTCCTATCACTTGCAACAAAATGCATTTTAAGTGTCACTAATCATAAAACATTCCAATAATCAAGGAACTACATCTCCTTTTTAGCTTAGTACAAATATTTGACTTTGTTTAATTAGAACATCGACCACTATTATAAGAAAAAAAAAGCATATCAAAATTTTTTATGGGATGCTAAATATTTTTTCAATTTTAATTTAAAATAATGAATTCAAGTCTTGAGAAATAATGTAATTTTCAGTTAAGGGTGTTACACTTTTGAGCTGATCAAGTGATTTTTTATCGTTAATAATAGATGCGTGTATATCAATTTAATTACTCCTATTATTCTGAATCATCTCTCTATCGACTATCGTACACTACTAGCTTGCAATCTTCATAGAACTGCAGTAATAGGAGTTGCCCCTCATACTTTAAATGTATAGTTAATAATTTTATCATAGTTTAAATATGTTATTATGCCTTTTCCCCTCCACAACCCCTCTCCCACCACACACACAAAAAAAGGAATTTTACACGAATTCATAGTATTAAAAGCTAATGACATTCTATCTCTATTTTTTTTTAAATTACAAAGATCCTTTAAATTTGATGGAATTCGAATATATCCCGTTACATAGCATCCCGATTTCGGATATATCCCTCAACGTTTTGATATATCATGTCTTAATTTCAAATACATCGAGTATGTCACGATACATCATGTAAAGTGATGTATCTAAGAATTTTACACGGTGTATATGAGAATAGGAGAGAGAGAGAGAGAGAGAGAGTGAGGATTTTTGTAATTTTTTCAAATGTAGGGAATTTTAAAGAATATGAAGATATAGGTTATGTATTTAAGTAAAAAAAATTAAAAGAAAAAAAGAGACGTTGAGTGATCATCAAATAACCCATCCCTCTCCCTTGTTCCTATGTAATTTTTACTTAAAAACAATATTGACTTTTTATTTTGGTTTAATATGGAAATTTATTATTTTGCAAGCCATTTTTAAAATAAAATAAAATATAAACGTTAGTGACCGTTGAATCAACAGTTAATTACCTACTAAACTTGTGTTTAGTGAGTTTATCCAAAATTAAATTTGGACAATTCACACAATATGTGTTTTTCATACAAATGAGGGCCCATAACTGCCGTAGGTATTGCCGGCGTGCACTAAATATTTGAACCGTTCAATTGTTGTTTGGAAAATTTTAATAAATAGTATTTGTCATGTTTTTTCCTATTTTGAAAATAAATAAATTACACTTTTAATCCCTTGAAATATTAATAAATTACAATTTTGATATTAATTTCTCATTAAACATATTTAAACTCTCAATTTTATGATTTTTTGTCTTAATTTTTACAAATTTAGCGAATTATTAAGTCCTAACCTAGAGTAGAGTGGAGGGTTTTGAATTGTTTTTTTTTTACTCAGCTGAGAACGTGCAAAAAATAACCTAATTCATGATAGAGGTAAGGTATGTGTACACTTTATTATTATATATTTCAATTTGAGGGATTTCATTGAAATGTTATTGTTGTTTGTAAACCAGTGTCGTGGGTTTGTAAACAACCACTTTACCTCACACTGACCAGGATAAAGTTTGGATGTATCCTACCTTTTTCAGACTCAACATATAGAACTACATTGTGTATATTGTTGTTGTATACTAAGTTTAAAACTATTCAATAATCGATATGTAATTTGTAATATTACTAGTGATAGGATCATGATTTTCACTAAGAAGATTCAGATTATGAAGAAAGAAACACACAAATAAGTTAATGTAATTCAATATTTATTACGTATACTTAAGAAAATAATTATAATTTTATATACACATCATATTTGTCTTTTATCTAACAAATGAGGTTCAGATGAACCCCTTAACGCTCCCTAACTTTGCCCCAGACTATTGCTCCATATTTGATAGTTATATAGTTTTATTTAAAAGGTTCAGAATCACACATTTTAATTAACAAAAAAGTTTAATATGCTTAATAAACTATTATACTAATTACATATAAATACCAATTAAAATTTATAATTGGGGGATCAAAAGTGTAATAATATATATTTTAAATATTAGAACATAGAAAGTTAAAAAAAAAAAGACAGAGGCAACTCAAACCAGAAGGCAAAGTAGAGCTTCTATAAAAAGAGAACCATTCCTCTCTTTCTCTCTCCATCTTCTCTCTTCTAAAACATTTTTCAATAGCCATTAATACACAACTCTCATACAAAAAAAAAAACAAAATTTTGCTTTCTTCTTTGTGCCCATTTCTCTTCTTCAAACACAAATTGAACAACCCCATTTCCTTCTTTCTGATTTTTTTTGTTGCAAAATTCAATTTTTTTGGTTTTTTTCCCTACATTTTTCTGAGAAAAAAAAAAGAATCTTTTTATTGTTGAAGCATAAATTTAGTGGTGAGTTTAAGCTATTTGTCTGTCTTTTCTGACATTCCAATAGCATTAAAAAAAACTCACCTTTTTTCTGCAAATTTTTAGAAGAAAAAAAACACATTTTCAAGAATCCCTGTTTTCACCCCCCACCCAACCCCATCCTACCATTTTCCATTTTTTGAAGAAAAAAAGGAATCTTTTTTGCTTTAGAGCAAAATTTAGTGGTGGGTTTGAGCTATTTTCTGTATTTTTCACATTTTCAAGAATCCCCTGTTTTTTTTTATAATGGAGGGGTTATCAAGAACAAATCTTGTTTCTGATACATTTTATGGAACAAGAGATGATATAACAGAACAATTTGGTATAATGTGGGGACAAATCAAAGCTCCATTGATTGTTCCTCTTTTAAGGATTTCAGTGTATTTATGTCTTGTTATGTCTGTAATGTTGTTTATTGAAAGAGTTTACATGTTTGTTGTCATTACTTTATTGAAAGTTTTTGGTACAAAACCTGAAAAAAGATACAAATGGGAGCCATTAAAAGATGATGTTGAGCTTGGCAATTCATCTTATCCTATGGTTCTTGTTCAAATTCCAATGTATAATGAAAAAGAGGTTTGCATTCTTCATTCTTTTCATTTTTGTCTTTTTCCCCGTGTTCGAGTCAGTTTGCATGCACCTCAATAAGCTTCCGTTTGATAATAGATTATGAAATTTGAAATTTTGAAGTTGTGTTTGGACATATATTTATTTAGGAAAAAAAAATTAAAGTTTGAGAGCTTGAAAATTAGAATATGAAAATCTAATCAAATTTTATGGTCAAAAAGATATTTGAGGATAAATTTTCAAAAATTATCCGAACGTTAGCTAAGTTTCGGGTAACTCTATTCACCAAAGAGTAGGTATGCACTCATCTTAACTATTTCATTAGGTATTTGCTATGGAAAGAAATCGTCTAGTTTATTTTTGAAGTATTTTAAGTATTCCATTGGATATCTTCTACCTCTCATCGATATATGTTTAGGGAAAGAAATTGTCTAAAACTTCTTTGATGCATTTTAACTATTTCATTTAATATGTGCTACCTCAATGTCTTATACAGTATATGTATCAGGTAGATTTGTCCATCAAAATTTAGTTTAACGAAAGAAATTACTTAGTATTTTTTTCTCGACGTTTGCTTATTAGAATTTTGTTTTAGGTAACATTCTTATTTATTTATTTTTGTTTACACAGGTTTATCAGCTTTCAATTGGAGCTGCATGTGGACTTTCATGGCCTTCTGATCGTATTATAGTACAAGTTCTTGATGATTCAACAGACCCCATTACTAAGGTATTGTAAAAAAAAAGTGTAAAAATTGATTTATTATTATTATTTTACACTATAGATAAACCCTGGAAACCCTTTTTTGAAACCTGAAATCGGTTTAGGATTTATAAAGTTTGTAAAAATTGAACCTTTTCTTGATTGTCTCAAATCGAAAGTTTATCTGAAACAATCTCTTTGTTGTCTTAGGTAGAGGTAATGTCGTCTTACCTTTCTCAGATCCCACTTGTGGAACTACCTGAGTATGTTATTGTTCTAAAAATCGAACCTTTTCTTGATTTGGAAATAAACCCTCGAAACATTTCGGAATCTTGATTAAGCATAAATTGCAACTCTTATATTATTAAAGGTACTTTTCAAATTAATTAATCGAACACAAATTGCTACTCTCTAAAGGTGCTTTTTGTGACACACTTTTTACAGAAAACCGTTTTTTAAGTTTGACCAAACAGACTATTAAACTTTGAGTATTTTTTTTAATTTAGAGATAAATCCTCAAACCCCCTTTTGTGATTCTTGAAATTTGGTTGTAGAATTTGGTGGAAATTGAATGCCAAAGATGGGCAAGCAAAGGGATAAATATAAAATATGAAGTGAGGGACAATAGGAGTGGATACAAAGCAGGTGCTTTGAAAGAAGGATTGAAGCATCCTTATGTGAAACAATGTGATTTTGTTGCTATTTTTGATGCTGATTTTCAACCTGAACCTGATTTTCTATGGCAAACAATTCCATTTTTAGTTCACAATCATGAACTTTCCCTTGTTCAAGCTAGATGGAAATATGGTAAGTTTTACTTTTTTAACTTTCCTCATATAGTAGTTGTAGTACTCTCTCAGTCTCAATTTATGTGATTTACTTTTATTTTTAGTCAGTCTAAAAAAGAATGACACATTTCTATTTTAAGTAAGAATTTAACTATAAAATGTCTATTTTATCCTTAATGAAATGATTTACCGCTACACAAATTTCTATCATTCATTTTGGACCACAAGTTTTAAAAGGCTTCCTTTCTTTCTTAAATTCCGCTCCGAGTCACGAAGGGAGTAATTTTTTTTATAAAGATGGTGTACGGACAGTCTTGCACGAATCCCGAGCAGTGCAAATGGTTAGTTGGTTTAGTTGTATTCTAAACTCATAAAGTTTAAATCTTGATTCTGTCTTTAGTGGCATACTGAACCCATAAAGTTTAGATCTTGATTCCGTCTTTAGAGGTAGTTCAAACCAATAAAGTTCAAATTCTGATTCAACCTTTAATGAACCAATGACATTTTAAATCATTAAAGTTGTAATCTTGATTTCGCCTCTGGGTGAAGTTTAGGGTTTTAGGATAGGGAGATGGCTAAGTTCAAGTCAAAGAAGCTAAATTAAGTGAATCCACTAGAATTTCATAGCGTACTGAGCGAGTTTTAGTTCGGTTTTTTTATACGAGAGATCTTGTTCTAATAGTTTTTTTTCTTTTCGAATGGCCACTCCTTTTTCTTTTTATCATGATGCGATAATTTTGTCTACCAAAACTTAGGTTGTGGAAGAAGTCATCTAGCATTTTTTGTGTTTTTCATTAGTTTATCCACCAAAGTGCTAAATAAGGGCATTCACTAGAATTTGGTAGCGCATCGAGCGAGTAGGTAGGAGATTTCTTTTCAATAGATACAGTAATTCTGTTTACCAAATCTTAATATAAGTCTAGAAAAAGTCTTCTATCATTTTATGATTCTCAACTTTTTAATTATAACCACTAGGCAATAACCTTTATTTTTTTCACTTTCTTAAGATATTTATATTATTTCTCTACTAAATAGTAACTCATCAACACTGTCGGTGACTTTTACATATTACCAATATTTTTGTGTACACATAATAATGACCAGACTTAGGTACAATCTTTGTAGGCCAGTATTTTTTAGGCCACATATAGTGTTGTGGTGGCTCATGAAATTTGGCCCTAGTTCTGAATTGGCAATTCAAGTGTAGTCGTAAAAGATTGTGGTGGATTGGTAAGTATTTTTTTATTTTTAACTAGAGGTCTCAAATTTGAATTTGGAATATGAAATCATCTTTGATAGAGAATCATTACCCTCTTTTAATTAAATCTCAAGGTTGATATCGAACCCCATATGGAATTAAAAAGAAAGTACTCATTATTAGTAATAATTTTTTTTTAAAAAATTTGGTAAATTGTATTATTAGTAATAATTTTAATGTTTGATAAAAAAAGAATCTCTATGTTATGCTAAAAGTTGTTTTGTCTGGTGCATGCTAAAAAACTGAAAAGAGGAGTTGATTAAAGTGAAAAAAGTATTTTGTGGTTTCGTAAGAAGCACTTAAATATTACAAGTATTATTACTAGGACAATAAATGCCCCTATCACCTATCACCTATGTTGCTTTGCTTTTTCCAATATTTGATACGTATGTGTCAAATCAACAACATTTTTAATGAATTCGAACAACATAGCGTATTACTGTTGGTTTTGACTCTATCAAAATGTTGACACATTCATGCTCGATGTTCCGAAAATACTATGTTGCTTTGATTCTCCAAAGTTATTGATGAGTCTATTGTATGAATTTGCAAAAAGTAGACTATATTTATAAATTTTGACACACACCCGATGACATTTTAAGAGAATCTAAAACAACATTTACCTATTGCTTTTGCACTGTGAATGGAACCTTTTTTTTTGTACTTAAAGAAGCCCATTCGGAAGTGCTAAATCTACAAAGAAAAATCTTTTTACATTCTTAAAGCAAGGTCATTTTTGGAATTACTGATAATGACAAGGGTATTTTTGTCCTTTTGTCTTGTACCTCTTTAAGCAACAATTGCATGTGCAATTAAAATGGTGGACCTAAGAACATTCTTTTGTACTAGCCGACACTATTTTTGGTGTGTTTGAGAATTTTTTTAATTTTTTATTTTAATAGGTAAATTGTTAAATTAAATAAATGAATATAACTCCAACATTTTAAAAAATGCCCGTTAGAAAAATATTGGTTTATTCTTCGATTGTATTAGTTAGTACCTGTTATTTTCTTTGTGGAGGGTAAGATCTTTATACGCATACCCTTTTTAGCATGGGCGGAGCCACCTTAAACGAATGGTAGTTCAGTGCATATCTTTCGCTAAAAAATTATGTTGTGTACATAGGTTAAATGTTAGTTATTTTAAGTGTATATTTTATTTTCCACACTCTTAGAGGACAAAGAAGAAAATTTGCACATTCTTCACCAAATTTCTAGCTCTGCCATTGCTATCACTTGTGGGATTACACTAGACTGCAGAGCGTGATCTGGATTTAGTCGGAGCTCCAATATGGGCCCGGACGCTGGGTGGCAACTGGATAACCAAAAAAAAGATATGTTATTGTTATTGTAGTGAAAGAATTTAATTATTTTTTTTGGTTGGTGATTTTTGCAGTTAATGCTGATGAATGCTTAATGACAAGAATGCAAGAAATGTCATTGGATTATCATTTCTCTGTGGAGCAAGAAGTTGGCTCTTCTACACATGCTTTTTTCGGATTCAATGGTATTAATTCTCCATATTATTTATAAATATTTGTTTGTGAATCCAACTATACTATTGTATTATTAATTAACTTGAAGTCGCTATACGAACTTGTAGCTTCAAATTCTGAATCCGCTCTTTACTTGGAAGTTTTTCCCCTTGAGTCTTTAAATTTAGGTCCATTGAAAGTGACAAGGTTTTGTGTAAATTGTCTTCAATGAAGTTTTAAATGAAACAACAACTAATAATAGTAGTGGTCCAAGAAAAATATTGAACTCTACATGATCTGTGAATTCGTTGTGGTCCAACGAATGTAAATATGAAATGTTGTGTCTGGAACAAAAAAAATACAGGCACTGCAGGTGTTTGGAGAATCGCCGCGATAGATGAGGCTGGAGGTTGGAAGGACAGGACAACGGTCGAGGATATGGACCTTGCTGTCCGTGCTAGTCTCAAGGGCTGGAAATTCTTGTTCCTTGGTTCAGTCAAGGTACATACTCCCCTGTCTGACATTTCTTTTATTCGTTGTCTCGAAATGAAAGATAAACAAACACTATAATGTACTATCTGTAGTTCGTGTTATCTGTCTTTTAAGGTTTCTAAACATATTCCCCGTCTGACATTTCTTGTCTGTTGTCTCGAAATGATAGGTTAACACTATAAAATACGATCCCAGAGTCCATATTATCTGTCTTTTAACGTTTTTGCACATATTCTCCGTCTAACATTTCTTATCCGTTGTCTCGAAATGATAGATAAATAAGCACTTATAGAACACGATTTGTAGTCCATATTATCTGTCTTTCATATTCGCTGTCTCAAATGATAGATAAATAAACACGATAATGAGTGGTTTGTAGACCATATTATCCGTCTTTTAAGGTTTTCACACATAATTCTCATCTGCCATTTCTTATCCGTTGTCACGAAATGATAGATAAATATAATGGATGCTACAATATACTATCTCTTGTCCATATTATCTGTCTTTTAAGGTTTTTAAATGTCCTTATTAGCCTTAATATGGACTGAAGTCGTTGTGGGAATCATTTATCATGGAAACAAGTCGAGAAAATGACATTGAGTAAGTTATGTCATGTGGCCGTTGTTAATAACATGTTGCTACCGTTGTTCAATCATATAGGTAAAAAACGAATTACCAAGTACATTGAAGGCCTATCGTTATCAACAACATCGTTGGTCCTGTGGCCCAGCCAATCTCTTCAGGAAAATGTGTATGGAGATCATAAGAAACAAGGTAATACTAAAATCGCCATTCCCATATTTCAATTTAACTGTTTAGTACTCAATCTAAGCCCCCGCTTAACTTCTTTTTATCGACTTTGTTTTCTTGCAGAAAGTGTCTTTGTGGAAGAAGGTTCATGTTATTTACAGCTTCTTCTTCGTTAGGAAGGTCGTAGCTCATATTGTTACTTTTGTATTCTACGTTGTGGTATTGCCCGCCACTGTATTAGTACCTGAAGTTGAGGTTCCGAAGTGGGGAGCTGTATACATTCCTGCCATCATTACGCTACTCAATGCTGTTGGAACTCCAAGGTCAGTTCTCCCTATACTCGCATTGCATCACTCCTACTTCGTTTTCTTGATAACGTTGTTGTCCTAACGGCTGAAAGTTAACATGATACATTAGGGGTCATTTGGTTCATAGGCTAAATTATTCCGTTCTGGGATGGGATAATTCAAAACTTAATCCTGAGATATCCCACCTTATCCACCACGTACCAAACGACCCCTTAGATTTTCAATCATCGAATATTATACATGATAAATATGCCTGAGTGACATTGTAGCGAGCAAACGATACCTTACTCCTTTAAAACTGATCATGCATTATTAATTTAACTAATTCGTCGTTCCTGGGATGACAATGGTAAATGCTGAATTGAAAACAGGTCACTCCATCTGCTGGTATTTTGGATCCTTTTCGAGAATGTAATGTCACTCCATCGTACTAAGGCCACCTTCATCGGCTTGTTGGAGGCAGGACGAGTGAACGAATGGATTGTCACAGAGAAATTGGGGGACGCTCTCAAGTTGAAATCAGCTACCAAAGCGTTTAAAAAGCATCGAATGAGGCTTGGTGACAGGTAACATTTCATCTAATAAATACGAGTTTCAGTTTTCGTGGACAATTTTACAAGACTGATAAAGTTTCCCTTATCGACAGGATTCATTTGTTAGAGTTTGCTGCTGGTGCATACCTCTTCTTCTGTGGATGTTATGACATTGCATTTGGTACTAACCACTATTTCCTCTTCCTCTTCATTCAAGCATTCGCCTTTCTCATCGTTGGATTTGGTTACGTTGGCACTTTCGTCCCCAACTCTTAGTCAACGAGCATGAAACTGATTTTATGGTATGAATCTTAAGCTTTTTCGCCCTGTGCTCCCCCTCAGTAGCACCAAAAGAAGTGGCGTTGCGCGCCTTTCTTGTTTTGGGGTGTTTTTTTTTTTTATCATTTGTAAAGAGATGAATAGTTGAGTATATTCTTTTTAGGTAATTTCAAACATGAAAGTGATTCGAGCCCTGTGGGACAGGGCTCGAATCCTGTTTGTTCACTTTGTGTATATTCCCAGAAAGAGTCCTTATGGTTAAATGCAGCATCATATACAGAAGAAGATATGCAAAAAAGATTGAATTTTTTCCCCTTTCCTTATACTTAGATGTAATAAGTAGGCGTTTGGCCATGCGATACCATATCACGATATCGTATCATGAGATAGAATCAGCGTTTGGACATGTGATTTTACGTTGATTCCATATCATGAAATGTGATTCCATATTCTCCAAAAATCATGATATGGTAATTCCATATCATGATTTGAGATATTTTAATACAAAAATTGATACACAAGTTTATATTTTGTTAAAACAATCCACATTTATATCTACTAACCATTTATTTCATATGTAAGTAAAATTTATAATCACATCATTACTTTTTAAAATCTATTATTTCCACCGACATAAAATTTATTATTCTCACCAACATATAGTCACTTTAACTCACACCAATCGATTGTTAAAGTGATGAAATATTTATGGTCTATGAGCATGAAAATATAGTTGCGGATGATATTGACCAACAAATGGTTCAAAGTAACAATGTTGGTTCGTTTTCTTGGTTACATGATCGAGAAATGCAAGTTCAACATGAGGAAATTGTTTGTACTATGTGGAAGGATTATATTAAAGACTAGTACACTACAATTTATGTTCAACTTTTTTTTTATCAAACTAAAGTTAGATGAAACAATTACTTAAGTGGAGAACAAATAGTTTTGTAATAATTTATTATGCGATTTTATAATTTTTTATTTATTTGATAAGATTAAATAAACAATTGGGGCTATTTTAATAGTTTTACAACTTATGGGATTTTTATGTTTATGGGAAAATATACAACACAAAAATTTCATACCGCATGTCCAAACAAAATTTCAATTTCATCTCATGACTTCATATCATAATTTCATATCAGGATACCATATCGCATGGCCAAACGGGCTCTTAATTTGGTTTCAAATTTCACAATACAGAGCTAATGTTTACATTTCTCTACCATCTATCTTCATAAAACATCAGCGGAGCCAAAAAAATTGAAAAAAGTACATGAACTTTGCGCGTGGTTTGAACTTATGAGGTAAATTAACCACGATGTTACCATGGGTGGAGCTAGGGATGCAATGGGATTCATATGATTTTTGAGCCATTGCTACATCAGAAATAACCTTTCTAATTTTGCCACCCTTTATTCCCACTTACGAGTTTACACTGAATATTATAAACTCATCAATATGTCAAGATAATAACAAATATGAGTTACAGTAACAGTATCAAAGAAGTTAAAAAGGGTTCAACATCTACTATAATATTATTAATCAAATATAAATAATGTAATTTTCCACTCAAGGATGTTTGGATGAACCCTTAGTCCTGAATCGGCACCTCTCCATTACACTTTCTTTCCATTCCGTCAAACACATGAAATTTATGCTTGAACAACAGATATTAACTTAATGGGCTTTTTAGCTACTGTCCTATATGGGCTAAGCCCAACATCCATTTTCAAAAGGTCTTTTCAAAATGTGGACAAAAGGGATTGGGCTTTTATTTAGTTTCAATTAGAGTTTGCAAATGAGAAACTTCACAAATAACCATTATAATAAATTTAATTATACTCCATAACTATAGTTTGCATATTTACGGGCTGTAGCTACAGTTTAAGCTATCTCATTTGTATAATTTGTGGATTTCTATAATTTGCAGGTTTGTATAATTCGCGGATATATTTGTATAATTCAGTTATTTTTGTATATACTCGAAATAATAAATTTATACAATTAAAAATATCAGAAGTGTAAACAGTTATGCAAATTATATTATACAAATTTTGAATTATACAAAAGTTATACAAGTTTTATTATATAAATTCTGAATTATACAAAATTAAAAAGCTGAGCCACATAATTATAGCTAAAAGTAGGTCGCGAATTGTAATTAAAGCAAACCATAGCTATGTTAAGTAATTAACTAGTATATGTTTGTTTATACGAGTTAATTTCCCTTTGCAAATTATTTAAAATTTAACCACTCATTTCATTCTGCTTCGTGATCAAGCAAGCAGATGATGAAGATTTAGCTAGGAGCCAACCTTAGAACGAGAGGACTACGTCGATTCTTCTCCTCTTGAGAAAGTGTACAAATATTGGAAGGCCGCTTATTTAGTTGCTTTAAAATTAACTTCATATTTGTAAATTGAAGTGAAAAATTTTGTGTTTAAAGTTAGACGTTTTAACATCTGAATTCAAATAAAAATTTGTCTGGCACATTTTTTGTTAATTCGAAACAACACACCTTTTTCGTATTTAAAATATTTTTTAAAGTTTTCACATTAATTTTAGTAAAGTAATTTGTACCATTACAAACATGTATGTCTTATGAATTATGATCAATCCTATTATCCGTCATAGATCACAAAAGTTTTTATTTTTATATACATTTTATTTTATATTAAACTATGATGGATGAGTAATATACACAAAGTAAAGGAATAAATGCCATGTGTCAACTTCTTGAAAATATCTTTGCCACCTTTCCAAAATCTAACCCTTCATAGTTTCTCCTGGACCCAAAAGTGGCCAAAAAGCCACATAAAAGGCCAACTCGAAATTATATTTATAACTTATCTCAAAATTAGATTTAATTCAAGAATAAAATAATAATTTTAAAATAACTAATGCTCAAATTAGTAATTCTGAAATAATTTATTTCATAACTAAATAAGTCCTAAATTACATTACTAAAAATTGATCTAATCATCTTGAAGGACAATATGTAAATTTTTGGATTTATTTACATATTGTCCTTCAAGTTAGATATTTTTTTTCTTTAATACCTTTTGAGTCGAATCTGTCACACAAAATTTGCTTATATTGATTTATATCTTTGATGTGGTTTCAAAAAAATTATTTACCTCGAAGGATAAAATTTGTGATAGAAATTATAGTGGCAGTTGATTTTATATGGATTGTGATGCACTTGTAGGAGTGTTTCACCTTAAGCAGAGATCTCGAGTTCGAGCCTTGATATCGAAAAAATTGTATTGGGAGCGTCATCCTCAAATAAATCCTGCAGTACGCGATTCGAATTTAATCGAAACTTCAATATGTGTTCCGAACACTGAGTGAAAAAAACAAAACAAAAAAAAAGATAAATCACAGACAGCACAAATAATCTCAAAACACACACACACACACAGTGACACACTCACAGAGCTCAACAATGGCTGCCACCACTGCTTCTGCTTCTGCTTCCTTCATCCTCTCAAAACTCCTCCTAAAACCCTCAACCCCAAAACCCCTTTCTCTTCTTTCCCCCATAAAAAACAATCTTTTCCCCTCTTCTTCCCAATTTTCATCTCTCCCTCTAAAACTCAGACAACCCATTCACCATTTACAATCTCTGAAATACTCCACCTCCGCCACTTCAAGAATCTCCGCCACCATATCTGTCGGAGACAGACTCCCCAATTCCACCTTTTCTTACTTCGATTCCTCCGATGAACTCAAAACCCTTTCAGTTTCAGACCTCACATCTGGGGAAAAAACCGTTCTTTTTGCTGTTCCTGGTGCTTTTACACCTACTTGTTCTCAAAAACACCTTCCAGGTTTCGTGGAGAAGTCTAAGGAGCTTAAGGCAAAAGGGGTTGACACAATTGCGTGTATTTCTGTGAATGATGCATTTGTGATGAAATCTTGGAAGGAAAGTTTGGGAATTGGGGATGAGGTGATGATGTTGAGTGATGGGAATTTGGAGTTTACTAAGGCTATTGGGTGTGAGCTTGATCTTAGTGATAAGCCTGTTGGACTTGGTGTTAGGTCTAGAAGGTACTCTATGCTTGTGGAAGATGGGGTTGTTAAAATCTTGAATTTGGAGGAAGGTGGAGCTTTCAATGTTAGTAGTGCTGAGGATATTCTCAAGGCCCTTTAGAGGTTTTTTCTTTTTTTATTATGATGATGAGGTGACTAAATCTTGCTTTTTTTTGTTTTACTAATCTTCTTGTGAACATTGAATATGACTCTTGTTTTTGGAGATTATGAAGTTTAGTTTCTCATTCTGGTCTAGAATGTTTACTCTTTTATGTGTTTGGATGTTTTACTGTGATGAATTATTGGATTGTCTTTTGGATGTTTTACATAGTCATAAATATACACTTAAATTTAGCCTCAACTTTGAGTATGCACAGCTAGATATCTCAACTCGTCTTTATTGTTACAGTTGAACAGTCCAACTTACCAAATGATCAACTTGACACCTCCAAAAATTATGGTCATGTTAGCGTCGGGTGTCCAAGAAACAAGTTGGAGTGTTTAGTTGTCAGTTGAGACCAAGTTGAGGTGTCTAGATGTGCACTCTTAAAGTTGGAATGTTTACTTGCTTGGTAGGCCAAATTTGAGTGTTTGTTTATGTATTATGCCTTACAATATGAATGTCTCAATGCATTGGAAATTTTGTGAAAGATACATGTGAAAAGTTTCATTAACGCGGAATTCATGTCGAGTAGACCTTCTTGTTGTGAGAACTCTTAATTCATGAGTTGTAGGGAGGGATTTATGTCACCACAAACAGAGACTAAAGCAAGTGTTGGATACAAAGCTGGTGTTAAAGGGTACAAATTGACTTATTATAGAAAGTTGATTAAATCAACAACTATCATTTATGTTTTTTACTTTTCTCTGTAGGTCCTCTGTAAAAGGTGTTTTCTTTGTAGGCTGTAGCAGTTGTTTTTCTCTGCTAGTAATTAGCAGTAAGGAGGTTATTCCTCCACTTTCTCATATCAGTTAGAATTTCCTTGTTATTAGGTGGGCGGTTAATCCACCAATGTTGTATTTAAGTTATTTTAATTCAATGAAAAGATAAGCAGAAGTCTTTGAGTACTTCAAACTCAAGAGATCGCAGGTTATCTCTTAACGAACCAGCACCATAGGTAGAAAAAAGAAAACTTCAGATTTTATCTTGCAGCGTCCCATAACTAGATCCATAACAGGGGACCATAACAGATATTGATATATTGGCAGCATTCCGAGTAACTCCTCAACCTACCCAATTTGAGATTCAGGAGTGCTTTCCTTAATTAACTTGGAATAAAAGATTAAAACTTTGGCTGAGTACATTGTGAAGAGATTTTGGGCAATGTAAGTAGTTCTAATAGTTTCTTACCTTACATCTGGTAAAAAAAAACTGTTCTTTTTGTTGTTCTTGGTGCTTTTACACACACTTGTTCTCAAAAGCACCTTCCGGGTTTCGTGGAGAAGTCTAAGGAGCTTTACGGCTAAAGGGGTTGTCGCAATTGCTTGTATTTCGGTAAATGATGCATTTCTGATGAAATCTTGGAAGGAGCATTTGGGAATCAAAGATGAGGTGATGCTGTTGAGTGATGTGAGCTTGACCTTAGTGTAAGCCTGTTGGACTTGGTGTTAAGTCTAGAAGCCATTTTGTGCTTGTTGAAGATGGGGTTGTTAAAATCTTGAATTTGGAGGAAGGTGGAAATTTCAATGTTAGCAATGCTGAGGATATTCTCAAGGCCCTTTAGAGGTTTTTTCTTTTGTTTTGTTGAGTATGATGTGATGAGGCTACTAATTCTTGCTTTTTATGTTTTACTAGTCTTCTTGTGAACAATGAATAATACTCTTGTTTATGGAGATTATGAAGTTTAGTTTCTAAAATGTTTGCTCTTTTATGTGTTTGGATGTTTTACTGTGTTAATTTATGAAGACATAATACATGAGCAAACACTTAAATCTGACTATTATGCACTCCAACTTTGACTCTTTGAATATGCACATCTAGATACTCACCTCGCCTTCATTATTATAGTTGAACACTCCAACTTACAAAATGATCACCTTGACACCTCCAAAGATTTATGTATCATGTTGGGTCAGTTATCGAGGTCGAGGATCGAGAAACACTGAAAAATACCTTTGTTTGTTTTTGGAGATTATGAAGCTTAGTTATAATTCTGGTGCAGCATGTTTCATCTGCTATATGTTTGAATGTTGTCAATTGGCATTCCTGACAAGGGTAACTAAGTTGTGGTTCCGGAATACTTTCAGATTCTCGAAAAATACACTACTTTCAGAAGATATGTTAACATAGCTCCTAATTCCAACACTTGAATAGGAGCACATTTTGAACTTTGAACTAATGATGATCCTTCCAAATAAAATGTCTCTTCTATTACGAATATCGATTATTATTCTCAGAAGTCTATTTCTGTTACATATCATTTGTCAAAAGTCTACTTCTGACAGTGACTATTGTTTGATTAGTTGGGAAAAACATGAGGTTTGTATATTGATTTCTTGTAAAATTATATTGTATATGTTGTTATTATATATAAAATCAATAACTATATTATAGTGTTTTTATTTGAGATGGGGTTTGTTGAAAATAATTTTTCTACCTTTTAAGGTTTGGATTTTGCCCAATATTTTTGTTTTATATGGAACCGATAAAAAAGAAAAAAATATATAAATACATAATTAAAGATATTATAATTAAAATTCTCTACTATTTAATAAACATTACAAAAATTTCCTCTCGCATATATTGTAATCCTCTCTCGTATACATTTCTATCCTTTTTTCGGATATATTTCTATCTCTTTTCGGATATATTCCTATCTCCCTTTGAATACATCCCTATCTTCTATCGGATACATTCATGAGCTATGTAACCACAGATTTTCTAATATATTCGAGATCTTTTATAATTTAAAAAAAATTAGAAATAATAAGTAATTAGCTCTTAACTTTACGTTTTTTTTTTTTTAAAAAAAGGTGAAAATAAAAGAAGGAAAATATAGGGGTAGGTGGAATAAAAGGTTTGTGTGAAAATGGCCTTTACTTTTGAGTTGGACACTTGGACTAAAGGTGCATGCATTTGAAAAGTGACTAATTTAAGCTTTATTATATAGTTTGAAATATATTATAAAATTGATATTATAAAGTATGACGAACCAAACCACGCCTCAAAGTATCATCATAATTTATAAATTATCACATTATTGCCTACTTTAATTGCTAGTATAATATTTTTGCCATTAATTAAACAATTGTTCTTTTAACTATTGCTTTATATTCTCTTTTTGAGTTTACTTCGTATTAGAAATAATATTTTTATTTCTAATGGAAAGTCTACTTGTCCAAGACGACATTTGTTCATCCTTTTTATTTTATTTTTTATTTTTATATATACTTATATATAAGAAAAATGAAAAAGGAGAAATATATATGAGTCGAATAAAAAGTCAAAAGCTAACATGGCAAAAACAAAGATTCTCCTTAATTAATTATCTTTTAGTACTGTGCTATAAAAAAAACGTTTTGTAAACGATAGAATTGGCGTTAAATGGACAAATTGAGCTAAATTTGAACAAGTTAACATAAGTCGAATTAATAAATGACACATCCAAAAAAAAAATTGCGCTAAAATAGGTTAAACAACGCATCATAAGTCATAACATAATTAATCTATTCAACTCTTAGGACCCGTTTGGCGTCAAGAATACTTGGAAAAAAATTGGAAAGTGGTGTTTGATCATATAACTTGGTAAATATATTTGCTAGGTATCCCAAGTTCCCAAATATTAGAAAAAACTAGTATTTGGGTCAAGTTCTAATATTTGAGAATTTTGAAAAATTCAAAAATTACTCTAAACTTTTATATTTTATAAAAAATATACATTATTTATTAACTCCAACTAATATTTGTTACTACCTCCTCCAAAAATATTTGAATTCTAATTTAAGTGATAAAATTAAGAAAAAGGAATAATTTGTGTTTAATGAGTTATTATTATAACTGAATTCGTAACAAGTTTGAATATGCGATTATTATTTTCTTTTTGTAAGTCTTAATTCAAGATGTAAATGAGCAGCCCCTTACACGAAGTAAGACAAATGGTACACAAATGGCACAATTTAGACGAATATTCTCGTGATTTTGAACTACCAAGTGTTCTCTTCTTGTTGCCCAAGAAATCAAATTATTTCTCCGTCCATTTTTATTTATTTACGACATATATTAAGTCAGTACTGAATAAATAAAAATAGATAGAAAGAATAATATTCGATCAAATTTAAATTTAATTCAAACTTATAACATTATGAATGTTACTCGTAATAATTAGCTTCACACAAAACAATAAACAAGTATTTATTTCACTTAGCTTGTTAATCAAGTTGTAATTAATTAATTATATGCAATATCTCAATATCAATTTATATCTAATTTATAGTTATTCATTAATTGTACCATACAATTTCTCCAAACTATCACTAACATTATATTGTATCTTTCCTAAATAAAAATACTAAAAATTTAATTATTAATTTAACTAAGTTTAAATTTTGAATTATTTTATTATATATTTGAAAAGGACAAAAACTACCTAAAACTTTTTCTTCTTTGGTAATCCATCCCTAGATCTAGAAGTACATAACAACATTTCGACACACTCGAGGGGAGTTTTCTAAAGCACGTAGATTTGGAATATACAATTAGCCCACTTAATTAAAAAGGAATTAAACAACATTTTTGGTCCCTCATTTCACCATTAATTCTAATTTTAGTTCATATAAAATTTCATTTAATTACTTATAAACATGCACTTTATTAGCTTCTCTTACTTATGTGTATTCATAATTTTTAGAATTATTAATCGTTTTACCATTTAATTACTTATATATTAAACTTGAGTGTACTTCATATTCGAGGTTAATGAAATGGAATATACCATATTTCCTACGTATATCCATGACTAATTGTATTGAATCATATATCGAATTTAAATGTGTACAAATAAATATTTAAATTTGTATAAATTGAACGAATAAATACATGTGTTTTAAGTAGCATCATCTTACATAATAATTTGTGTCCTACATGATGTCCTATTTATATTATGTCACGCAAGATATCTGTATTTATTTGTTCAAATTTATATAAACTTAAAAGACTAATTATATACCCTCAAGGACATAAATACCAATTGAAGTAAGTTAAAAGATGTATTTATGTGTTATACCTAACTAAAGGACCAAAAATGCAATATAAATACTTCAAAAAAATAAGTATTAGTATATGAAAACACTAATCAACATCATAAAACGAAATCAACGGTTGTAATTAACCCAATTTTCTCTACATATACGTGCTGCCACTTCTCATCCCATTTGTTCATTGGAAAAAAAAACTAAACTTTTTCTCTTCACTCTTTTCTACTATTTCTCTCTTCATAGATCCAATGGCAACTATCAAATCCATTAAAGCTCGTCAGATCTTTGACAGCCGTGGTAACCCCACCGTTGAGGTTTGTTTTCCTTCAGATCTCTCTTTTTTTCAGAATTTTTTGATGTTTTTTATGTTATTTTCTAGATTTTTCGATCTGTTTCAAGATTCGAACTTTTTGAGTTTTTATGTTTACCCATTTGCTGATTTTGCTTAAATAATTTGTTGTTGTAATGGGTTTTGGGTGGATTTCTGAATGGAGTTTGTTTTGAGAGTGTTTGGTTTTGTTAGATTGGTTGTTGATGCAGATTAGTTGTGTTTTATCTGTTTCAAGATTCAATCTTTTTGAGTTTTTTTATGTATACCCTTTTGCTGATTCTGCTTAAATTGTATGTTGCTGTTATGGGTTTTGTTTGGACTTTTGAATAGAGGTTGCAGATTAGTTGTGTAGTATCTGTTTGCTGCTGCTATAAGTTTTGTGGGATTTGTTTGGATTTTTGAAAAGATGTTTTTTTTAAAAAAAGAATTGACTGGTTGTGTTGGATTGGTTGTTGATGCTGATAAGTTTTGTTATATCAGTTTGAACACCGAGGCGGATTCAAGATTTAATTTTTATGGACATGCTAGTTGTTGCAATAGTAGAGATGTTTTTCTTCAGATGTATTGATTTGGTTGTTGTGTATATGTGCAGGTTGATGTACATGTCTCAAATGGTGTATTTGCTAGAGCTGCTGTTCCAAGTGGTGCATCCACCGGTAATGATCTAGCTGTGTTCTTGTATATAGCTACTTTTTTAAACATAGATTGATTAGAATGTGTTGATTAAATGTGTGTGCAGATGCGTAATCAGTTTGTTATTTTACTTGTGTAATTGAACTCAAGAGTTTCTTGTTTGTTTGCTTGGAAAATATAGAAACTTTCTTTCAAGTGTGTATTGATTAAACTTCACCCTTATGATGAGTTTATGTTCAGCTATACATACTTGTTCTTCACTAAAAAAATACATTTTTAGTATCAGCATGTTACTATTCTAAAACAGAAGTACTCCCTCTGGTTTTAATTTGTTTGTATGATTTTGACTGGCCGTGGAGTTTGAAGATTTTTGAACCTTGTGGTCTTAAACTAAAGATTTGTAGAATGTAGCGAAATGTCATTAAATCTTGTGGTCTTAAACATGTTGTGGAAAGCTGAAATTAAAGAGTTGGCAAAATAAGGGAAGAGACATTTTTTTAAACGGATAATAAAAGAAAGTGAGACAAACAAATTGAAATGGTTAGTATTATATAGAGACTACTCTGTTTTGTTGTAGAATCTATTATATAGACTGTTGATTTTCTTGTAGCTCATCTGATCCACGGATTTTGCATATATCAGTTTGGGTGGAAATGTGAATCTTTGCTACTTTCTGTTCTGTCTTGAACGCTGTTAACGTTCTTGGCAAATGTGTCCTTTTGTTATTACCCTTTGAATTGAAAGATTATTCATCCTCTTGACTTGTTGTATAATAGGAATTTATGAAGCCCTTGAATTGAGGGATGGAGGATCTGACTACCTCGGAAAGGGTGTTTCAAAGGTTGGCATTTCACTGCAGAACTTTAGTTTGATGATTATACTGATCATTGTTGATTAATAATTTTTATGCATGTTCTTCCCTTGTAGGCTGTTAACAATGTCAACTCAATTATTGGCCCTGCTCTCATCGGCAAGGTTTGTTGTTTTTTCCCCGTTAATATATTTTTTCTTAATAGGCTATTTCTTTGTTAAGTTGCTTTTGTTGTTCATTTCTGACATACAAGTATTACTATTTTTCAGGACCCAACTGATCAGACTGGTCTTGATAACTTCATGGTTCATGAGTTAGATGGAACTCAAAACGAGTGGGGTTGGTGCAAAGAAAAGGTGTTACTATTTATGCCAAGTATAAAGTTAATTCTTCTATTAAGAAAAGTTCACCTTTCATGAATTTAACTGTATTGGCTTTTCTTCAGCTTGGTGCAAATGCCATCCTTGCTGTGTCACTTGCTGTGTGTAAAGCTGGCGCTGCTGTTAGGAATGTTCCATTGTACAAGGTATACTGGAGAATCACTTCTTGTTGGAGTGTCTAACTACCCCGAGTAGTTGTCTTTTGTATATTTGGCGGAAAATGTTTATGGGCCCAATTAATATTTTGTGCTTGTGGAGAATGATGTCTCATTTTCACTTGGTCATTTCGTAGGATGATTTATCTTGATTCTTTAAACAGCAGTCAAGAGAGGGATGCATTTCTGTGATTGTGGCAAACTTTAAATTGGTTTTCATGGAGTCCATGCACATTCTTTATCTACACCCTAGGCCTAAGCCTTGCATCACTATTGAACTATTGCCTATTGGCAAGGCAGAAACTGCATGAACCTTTAATCTTCCCCATGTTTACTGTTCCCATATATGAATCCCATTCCTCCCACCCCCATGCAAAAGAAAAATAGGAGATAAAAAAAATTCAACCATTTGATTCTCTTCATTACCACAAGGCTACAGGGACAAATTAAGTTTCTACTTGCAATTGGATTAATCTGCGATCATGTGGTTACTTATATAAACTGCCTCCTCTCTTTGCAGCACATTGCTGATTTGGCTGGTAACAAGAAGTTGGTATTACCAGTTCCTGCCTTCAATGTGATCAATGGTGGATCTCATGCCGGAAACAAACTCGCAATGCAGGTATGCCATTGGTTTGCGTCAACTATGCATCTGTGTGCTCTTTACTAGAACGATTCTCATTAGTAGTTATTTTGCAGGAATTTATGATCCTTCCTGTTGGAGCTGCTAATTTCAAGGAGGCCATGAAGATGGGCTGTGAAGTCTATCACCATTTGAAGGTTCGACAGCTTTTATTACGTCGAAATACTGTTTTAGGTGACCAAGTTAGTATATATGCTTTTGAATTTAGGGGATCGATTGGTATCTATGGCTCCTCCATTCAGGCTTGCAATCTAATTTGAATTTGTTCATATTGTTCTTTGTCCTCTTTATCTTGTTGTCTGATAATAGTTATACTTTAATTGCAGGCTGTGATTAAGAAGAAATATGGTCAGGATGCCACAAATGTCGGTGATGAGGGTGGTTTTGCTCCTAATATCCAGGTGAAGTATATTCTTATGCTGCTGTATTACATCCTGTTGAATGTTACCCCAGTGCACTGACATGATTATGGTTTCGAAAATTCAGGAGAACAAGGAAGGTCTTGAATTGCTCAAGACAGCCATTGAGAAAGCAGGTTACACCGGAAAGGTGAGTATCTCAATTACTTTTTGAGTCACACAATTCGTTGTTTTCATAGCTGTTGTTAGATGATCTGGTGGCTGAGATGATATTCTGTTTAGGTGGTCATTGGAATGGATGTTGCAGCATCTGAATTTTACGGGAAGGACAAGTCTTATGATCTGAACTTCAAAGAAGAGGCAAGTACTGACTATTGCTTCTTTCACACATGCTTTTTCCGAGGTAGTCTTGTAGTCAAACTGTTCATACGTTATTCAGTTTTGCTCATATTTATTCTTCTTTGCAGAGCAATGACGGCTCACAAAAGATATCAGGTGACCAACTCAAGGATTTGTACAAGTCATTTGTGTCAGAGTACCCTATTGTTTCAATTGAAGATCCATTTGACCAAGATGACTGGGAGACCTATGCTAAGATCACCACCGAGATTGGGGAGCAAGTACAGATTGTTGGAGATGACCTTCTTGTCACCAACCCTAAGGTAAGATTGAAGCTTTAATAATATTAATTGCTTGCATATCAGAGTTGCTGTTGCCATTGAAAAGAAAAGGCAGACGTCAATTTCTCTAGGTGCTAATGTTTACCATGTATTTATTTATAATGGTGTGCAGAGGGTCGCCAAGGCAATTGCAGAGAAGACTTGCAATGCTCTTCTTCTCAAGGTATCATCCTATCCAGTTTATAGGTCATATATTTCCGCCATGATAATGAAAGTTTCCTCTTTGAGATTGTATTAAATCATTTCTCTCTTGATATGTGTCAGGTTAACCAAATCGGCAGTGTGACCGAGAGTATTGAAGCTGTGAAGATGTCTAAGAAGGCAGGTTGGGGTGTAATGACCAGTCACCGCAGGTAAAGAACAAATGATCCTCCACGATATCACTTCACAGAAAATATAATAAATTTGAAGTAGTCATGTTCTGATTATCTCATAAAACTAATGCTAATGATTTTTTTTAATTAATTGGTGCAGTGGAGAAACAGAAGATACCTTCATTGCTGATCTTGCTGTTGGTTTGTCAACGGTAAGTTTTGTTACTAAGCATTGTAGATTATGATGATCTACAGATTTTAGTCATACTAACGAGTATTCTCCCGGAAATAATCAGGGACAAATCAAGACCGGAGCTCCTTGCAGGTCAGAGCGTCTTGCCAAGTACAACCAGGTAATTTATCCTTCAAAAATACAACCGTTGAACTCTTTATCTTTGTAACGAAAAAAATGTTGTTCTCTTTCTCAAGTACTTGCATTCCCAGCAAACTTCTGATTTTTCGTTCATCCTATGCAGCTCTTGAGGATCGAAGAGGAACTCGGATCAGAGGCTGTTTATGCAGGAGCAAACTTCCGCAAGCCCGTTGAGCCCTACTAAATTTCAGCAGTTAAAAGTGTTGAGATTGTTGAGTTTTTGTTCTGCCAAAATAAATTCCTCTTAGATTGGTCATTTTAGGATATAGTATATGACCTTCGTGAAATAACAAGCAGACTCAAAACAATTTTTGTTTTGTGAGGTTTTATTAGTATTTTGAATTCTGAAAAAAGAGTTGTTTTTAGGCTTGATGACTGTAAAACTTTGATGTGCAAGTTTGTACTATGTTCTAATTAAATATTTTGATGGTTTTACTTTTTCTCAAATCTCAATCTTCTCTTTGCTATATACATAAGATGTGCTCTTTCTGGAGAAACTATTTATTGCATTTATTAGAAAGGACTTCAACAAAAATAACTATAGTTAATAATACAATTAAACTAAGTAGAGGAAATAGTGTAAAACTTCTATACAATTTTTTGAGCTATCAACTACTAAGAAGTACAAAAGTTTATGGGAAAGTAAAATAAAAACCAACGTACAACTAGCATCACATCTCTTTCTATCTATTTAAAAAGACTTTATCAATCAATTGCTTTCGAAATCATTGACAAGTTATCATATGGAGTAATAGATAAGATTTCTCTGTTTATCATACAAAGATTACATGTTCGAAATATGGAAATGCAAAGAATTTTGATAGATAATGCTTTCCCATTTAATTGGCATTACATGGAGCGAATTCGAAAGAAATATGAATCACCATTTTAAAAATAAAATGCAAAAGTTTGGGGGGAAATAAAAAAAAAGAAAGGAAAAAAGACAAATATAACCCTTGAACTCACGTAAATGGTATGCAGATACCCTCCGTCATACTTTTGGGACATTGGTGCCCCTGCCGTCCAAAAACTAGAGCATATATGCCCTTTACTCTAACGGAAGACTAAATAGGGACATGTGATGTAATCTTATCCGTCGATCCGATATTTAATAAATGTCGGATCGGTGGATAAGATTATAACATGTGTATGTCCGTTAGTATAAAGGGTATATATACTCAAGTTTTTGAACGGCAGGTGCACCAATATCCCAAAAGCGTGACGGGGGTACCATGTACGATAATAATTTAGGGGCATATTTGTCCTTTTTCCCAAAAAAAATGAAAAAATAGAATGCTGCTGGCTATGGGGTTCGAACCCATGCGCACTTATGTGCAGAAGATCTTAAGTCTTCCCCCTTAACCTCTCGGGCAAACCAGCTTAATGCTATACTTATCCTACATAAATTATATATTCCATTTTGTTGATAAATGTGGTATAAATTAATATACTAATTAAATTATAACTTTTAAATCCCCACTAGAAATAGATCACGATTTCATTTTATACTATTCTTAAGGAAAAACTTGATCGTGCTAGGTCACTTTGAAGTCGTATAACATGCAAAACTCTCAAACAAGGAGTCTTAGGAGAAAATCATTGCAACAAAAGTGATATGAGCCTACTTTAATTAGGATTATATAAATCCTACTTTTGTTAGGATCAGATTATACAAATTAATTAGGATCGGGATTTTAAGAAAATAAAAACTATATATAACTTACATGTTTTCTCAAAAGTTACTAAAATACTCACAAAGTCTTAATTTTCCTCTATTATTTTTCCACTAAAAGTTTTTAGGTTAATTCATCAATGGAGGTTTTTGGTTTTTGTAAAAGGATTAAGGAGATGTTCATGAATAATAGTAATAATAAGAAGAAAATTCTAAGTGCTAAGAAGTTACAAAAATAATGCAAGAACGCATTTTTTATTGTGTACGTAAGCGAAAACGAGGTGAAATATGAGGTTCCAAAAAAATATTTATCTTCTACTTTTCTCAAGCGATTCATCGATGACTTTCAAGAAGATATTGAAATTCGAGACATGAAGAAATTGGAATTTTCGGTGAAGGGTTGCACTGTCTTTGAGTTTGAATATGTTCTTCAATTTAGCAAGATTCAGCTCAACCCTTGGTGAAGGGTTG